>JABTTQ020000181.1:0-50000 GCA_016081115.2 Rehmannia glutinosa | reverse complement strand
TCTTACTAGTTAAAAATCTATTTACTCATCACTTAAATAAGATATATCCTGTAAACTTCCATAAACTTCTCTGTGGATCGACCTCGGACTTCCGAGAAATTTATTACTTGAGACAACCTGCACTTGGGTTTTCAACCTTAAAGTTGTAGCAATGGGGGGGGTGGATTTATATATACAACTATCAATCAAGAATTCTACAAGATAAACAATATTCCAAAAATCAAGGATATACAAATTAGGAAGATACTTTTGATGTTTCAAATTGACTAGTAATTCACTTTGTTCATTGCACGTATATTTTTATTTCAATATTATGGTTTTATAATATCTATTAACATGAACTGGTATTTATTACTTTATTTTAATAGTAATATTAGTATAAGGTTATTAAAAACAAAAGTTTATCTATCAATTTTATATTTTCAACTATTTAAACTTAAATTTCTAATTCAACTCGTTCAGAATTATCCCTCAATTTATGCATGTCCCTAAATTATTGTTTTATATATCCCTTTCTTACTCACACACTTCTCTATAAATAATTATATATAATTTGTGAGACATGTATTTTTATATTGTACTTGTCTTGTTGAAAAAATGAATACTTCACATTGTTAATCAAAAATATAAATTAAGATATTATTCAAAAAAATATGGTAGAGAAAATCGTGAATAAAATTTAAAATGAACTATTATGTCATTGGTATAAACGTTAGTAATATTAATATAAATTTTACAGCAATATCATAGTAATCCACTAATAAACTTATGAACATAAACATGATATAACTGAAACAGAGTATAGAAATAGTACAATTGACATCAATATTCATTCTTTGACATTTATTTTCAATAGATGTATGTAAACTCCATGAGTTTTCTCATTTTGATCAACAATGGATTGATGTGAATCGCTCATCAATCAAAAGAAATGATAGAATACACTGGGAAGTTTGACAATCCATAAATTTTTAACTGGGAAGTTTATTTTAAAATGTAACATCAATCGATTAATTCTATATAAATGATTATATAATTGATTTTACAACAATTTATTCAATGCCATTGGTTGACAATATAATTATTAATTATCATATATTGAGCTAACAACACATTATTTTCAAGTTACAAAAATCTTTGTATTGACTTACCAAAGCAAAACACGGTCAATTTTGGATAACTCGGAAACATACATTGGTCGCGAGATATTGATTATTTCATCTTCCAATATTAATTAACCAAAGTACAACACCAACAATTCTATGGTTATTTTCAGTAAATAAACTATAAAAAATAATAAATATTAATTGATTACGATACCAATCAAGTAATTATATGATTGATTTTATAGGACAATTGTAGTATTGATCGATCATGTCAATTATTTAATATTAATTTGATTAGTTTTATTAATCTCATATCAAGATATGAAAGGGATATGTACGATTTTCAAACAATCAACTATTTGCTACCATTTTTAGTTTTGTAAATATTATAATTAGTTGTTTTTCATAATTAAGGTAATATATTGTTGTCCCATCATAACCTTGTGCACCCTTGGAAATTAAAAAAAAAAACTCCCATTGACAATTATTGTCTTTTTATTAAGTTAATACATTTTTCTAAATTGATAAATCTTTAATCATAAGGTACGATTTTCTTAACTTTTGTTAAACTTCTTGTCAATTATCATGTTGTGTGTCACATAGTCAAATTCGATTGAAAAATATAAATAGTTACTCTCAATTGTTTTACCAAAGGCTTAGTTTTAAAAGTCTTTCAATCAATAGTTGATTGTATCTATAGATTGAATAAATACAATAATAAATATATATTGTATCTATAGTAGTGATTACAACCAAATTATTAATTGTATAGGACAATTATATGATTGATTATAGAATTTTTAAATTTTTAAATCTCAAAAAATATTACAATCGTGACCTAAAAAATAATTAGCCAATAAAATATTTATATTACTAAAGATTATTGCCATTGACTTACCAAATCAAAGCACCGCTAACTTTTGATAATACCAAAACATGCATTGGTTAGAAAATATTTGGATTGATTTTTCCAAAATTGTATCTTATTTTATATCTTTTATTATTCTTTTTTCCTGATTGAGTTGCCTTAGTTATATCATATCAACCCTATATACTAAAAGAAAAAGCAAAGTTCGCCACATGTCTTCACCGAGCAATTTAGTACACGTGTCAATACCTTATTATTCCAAATTCATGTGTCACCTTCATATTTAGCCATGTGGCAAACTATGACACCACCTTATTCTTCCAACTATATATTGATTTACTATATCAATTTACTATCAATTTATCATCAACTTAATAATTAAATTTCCTATTTCCTTATATAACTATTAAAATCCAAATCAAACATTTAATCAATAAATTAAATAATCCCAAAATCAAGTATATAAAATTAGGAAGTTATTTTTGAGTTTTCAAATTAATTGTGAATTAAATATTATTATGATACAAAAAAACAAGGATATAATTTCAATTATTATCTTTAATACTTATTATACTTTTATTTTTATTTAAATCATTTACGGGGGTATAACAATTATATTAAATATATTTTTTGAGCATGACAATGATTCATTATTTTTACAATAACTAATTTATTACCTTTTGTGCGAAAGCAAATTACGGCCAAGTATTTGAAATTAACACAAATAATCAATTTTATAGAGATTTTTCTCTTTTCCAGAAAACATTCAAAAATCGAAATTGCACTCTTTCAACCATTTAAAACTAATACGGCTTGAAAATTCGTTATTGTGACGAGAATGTTACACTTTCAAGTAGAATAAATAATGTAGTTTACAAAGTTTTTTTTATAATTTGAAGTGAACGATTGTATGATACTCTTCTAAATTTTAAATTTCTTTTTTAGTATTTTGGATCTCTTATAACTATCATAGTTTGCGACATAAATTTTTAATTTTTGACAAATCCGTGTAACACACGGGTGTTGTTCTAGTATATACTAATTTTATTCGATAGTAATTAGAGTTGTTAATTATTCTTAATTAAGTAAATTATCTTTAAATTTCATGGTAAAATAATATCTCAAAATCTTGATAATGGAGGCCGTATCTTGTGGGTAGAAGGTTCATAATCCGCACCGACCAACGTAGTCTCCGCCACCTCTTGCAACAACCCTATATACTAAAACAAATAACATTCTTGCCACATGTCATTACCTCGAGCAATTCACCATGTGTCAACACTGTTTCTTCCAAATCCATGTATCGGCTTCACATTTAGCCACGTGGCAACCAATATAAATTGGATTTAATTTCACTTACAATGGTAAAAAAATAATAATAATGGTAAAATAATAATTTCCTAAACAACCCGGAAATCAAGCTTCACATTCACTTCTAATGCATCTAATAATTATATCTTTGAATTATCATTGGAGAGTCTACAATATATTCTAATCAACCACTAAATCGATTATATAAATATTACTATTTCACTTCTAATAATGGTAAAATTATAATTTTCTAAATCCACGTGAAATCAAGATTCACATTCCCTTCTAATGCACCTAATAATGACATGTGGAATTATCATTAGAAATTCTACAATTTAGGAGCTATCATATTCACATTCCCCGAAAATCGGGATTCACATTCACTTCAAATGCATAATCACAAAATTTCAAAATCACAACTAATATTCTTATTTTTTTTCCCGGCCTAATCAACTAATATTCCCCAAATTTCTTCCTAATTAACTCATATATGCTAATTAAGGTAGATTTCAATGACATTGATTGGAATAATTGATTATTTAGCTTATGTTATGAAATAAATTGACGATATTAAAATTATTTTCCTAACAAATAATTGATTGTTTACCTAGCCCCTATACCAGATTTCTCTATCATTGTCTCTCGTGCTCGCTCTCCCCAATCATTCTACTCGCAACTCGTCGTTGGCTCTATAGCCGGAATCACCATCGTTTCATAGCTCACTTACTTCATATTGCGTAAAATGACTACTAAAATGAACACTATCTCCGACATCAACCCTGAGAAAGAAAAATGGATGATAAAGGTATGGTGTGAGTGGTTAAGGTACACGCATTCCCAATTCAAGCCTGAAGAAAGGAAAAGTATGGAACTCATACTCTTTGATGTCCAGGTATTGAACGTTTTATCGGTTTTGATTTAATCTCTTTTTTTGTTCATTTTAATTTTTATATTTATCATTTTTAGGTTCAATCCTCTTTGATATTTATCATTTTTAGGGAGTAAAAAAGACAAAATTGATCATTTGGGATGAAACACCAATGATGAAGCTTGAATCATATTATGAGTGGTTCTAATACAGATGACATTCGATTTGGTAGAAAAGTATTTGTTTTTGGTGGAGACTTTAGGCGATTTTGCCTGTTATTCCGAAAGTCAATAGAGAAGATATTGTTCACTCGAGTATAAGCTCTTCTCCTCTATGGGATCATTGCAAAATCCTCCATCTGACAAAGAATATGAGATTAAGTGTAGGACAGTCAACATCAAATTTGACTTTGCGCGAAATTAAAGATTTCTCCGAGTGGATACTAAAAATTGGAGATGGTGAAGTTGGTGTAAAAGTTGATGGAGAAAATTTAACTGATATTCCTGACGATATACTGATCCAAAACGAGAGATTGCAGCTATTGTTGAGAGTACTTGCCCTTCAATTCCGAGTAACTTCCATAATCCTTCATTTTTTGAAGACAGGGCCATACTTGCACCATCAAATAATATTGTGGAGTCGGTGAATGACTATGTGATGTCTATGATTCCAGAAGATGAGAGGATATATTGTAGTTCTGACAGCATATGCAAAACATTTGAAAATTTTGAAATGAATACGAAATCCACTCTGTGATTTCTTAAAAACAAGATCAAATGTTCGGAATTCCAAATCACATCTTGAAATTGAAGGTTGGGATACTAGTGATGCTAATTCGAAACATGGATCAATCTTCGAGGATTATGTAATGGCACAAGATTGGTGATCACACAACTCGGATCATACTATTGAAGCAAAGATTCTGTTTGGAACTAATATTGTGAGTAAAGTGTTTATTCCACGTATGATATTAAGCCCTTCGGATAGCAGATTGCCATTTAAGTTTCAAAGAAGGCATTTTCCACTTAATGTTTGCTTTCCCATGACTATAAATAAGAGTCAAGGTCAAACACTCTCCCATGTTGGTTTGTACCTTCCAAGACCAGATTCACCATGGCCAACTTTATGTGGCCATATCGAGAGTTAAGAGTAGAAAGGGTTTGAAAATTCTTTGTTGTGATAAGACGGTACAATTGTAAGTAGAACAAATAATGTAGATTACAAAGAAGTTTTTCGAATCAAGTGAAGTATTTGAATAATACTTTTCTAAGTTTTGAATTTTCTTTTAGTTTTTATGATTATTATATTCGATCTCTTCTATCACAAACAAACTTTATACACTCGTGAATTTTATCTTTTGGACAAGTCCCGTGTAACACACATGTGTTGTTCTAGTTTATATATACTAAAAGAAAAACCAGGGGTTGCCACACGTGTCAATCCGTTGCACGTGTCAATACCTTATTCTTTCAAATCCACGTGTCGGCTTCACATTTAGCCATGTGTCAACCTTGTGTCAACCCCTTATTCTTCTAATAGGATATTAATTAAATAGTCATACACTCATACCACAAAATCTATGGTTTAATTGGTGGACATTTTTTGTAGTGTGATGTTAAAATTTAATTAATATATATTTGTGCAATTGGAAAGGTGGATAAAATCTAGAAAAGCCCATTTTTTTTAATTCCTCAAAAATCCAGTAATTCTTTTATACTGTAATAGCGAGAAATGATGGGGGGTGGATTTATATACACAACTATCAATCAAGAATTCTACAAGATAAACAATATTCCAAAAATCAAGGATATACAAATTAGGAAGTTACTTTTGATGTTTCAAATTAACTAGTAATTAACTTTGTGTGTTGCACGTATATTTTTATTTTAATATTATGATTTTATAATATCTATTAGCATGAACTGGTATTTATTACTTTATTTCAATAGTAATATTCATATACTATTATTAAAAACAAAAGTTTATCTATCAATTTTATATTTTCAACTATTTAAACTTAAATTTCTAATTCAACTCGTTCGAATTATCCCTCAATTTATGCGAGTCTCTAAATTATTATTTTATATATCCCTTTCTTACTCACACACTTCTCTATAAATAATTATATATAATTTGTGAGACATGTATTTTTATATTGTACTTGTCTTGTTGAAAAATGAATACTTTACATTGTTAATGGAAAATATAAATTAAGATATTATTCAAAAAATATGGTAGAAATAATCGTGAATAAAATTTAAAATGAACTATTATGTCATTGATATAAACATTAGTAGTATTAACATAAATTTTACAAACAATATCATAGTAATCCACTAAAAACGCATTTAACATAAACATGATATAACTGAAACAGGGTATAGAAATAGTATAATTGATATCAATATTCATTATTTGACATTTATTTTCAATAGATGTATGTAAACCCCATGAGTTTTCTCATTTCGATCAACTATGGATTGATGTGAATTGCTCATCAATCAAAACAAATGATAGAATACACTGGGAAGTTTGACAATCCAAAATTTTTTAATTGAGAAGTTTATTTTAATATGTAACATCAAACGATTAATTCTATATAAATAATTATATAATTGATTTTACAACAATTTATTTAATGGCATTGGTTGACAATATAATTCTTAATTATCATATATTGAGTTAACAACACATTATTCTCGTTACAAAAAATCTTTCTATTGACTTATCAAAGCAAAACACCGTCAATTTTGGATAACTCCAAAACATACATTGCTCTCTAGATATTGATTATTTCATCTTCCAATATTAATTAACCAAAGTACAGCACCAACAATTCTATGGTTGTTTTCTAGAGTTACAGTAGTTAAACTATAAAAAATAATAAATACTAATTGATTACAGATACCAATCAAGTAATTATATGATTGATTTTATAGGACAATTGTAGTATTGACTGATCATGTCAATTATTTAATATCAATTTGATTAGTTTTATTAATCTCATATCAAGATATGAAAAAGATATGTACAGTTTTCAAACAATCAAATATTTGTTACCATTTTTAGTTTTGTAAATATTATAATTATTTGTTTTTCTTAATTAAGGTAATACATTGTTGTCCAATCATAAACTTGTGCACCCTTGGAAATTAAAAAACAACTCCCATTGACAATTATTATCTTTTAGTAAGTTAATACATTTTTCTAAATTGACAATTCTTTAATCATAAGGTACGATCTTCTTAACTTTTGTTAAACTTCTTGTCAATTATCCCATTGTGTGTCGCATAGTCAAATTCGATTAAAAATACAAATAGATACTCTCGGTTGTTTTACCAAAGACTTGGTTTTAAAAGTCTTTCAATCAATAGTTGATGGTATCTACAGATTGAATAAATACAATAATAGATAATATTGTATCTATAGTAATGGTTTAACCAATTTATTGATTGTATAGGACAATTATAAGATTGATTATAGAATTTTTAAATTTTTAAATCTCAAAATATTACAATCATGACCGAAAAAATAATTATCCAATAAAATATTTATGTTACTAAAGATTATTGCCACTGACTTACCAAATCAAAGCACCGCTAATTTTAGGTAATGCCAAAAACATGCATTGGTTAGGAGAATATTTGAATTGATTTGTCCTAAACTGTATCTTATTTTATATCTTTTTTATTCTTTTTTTCCTGATTGAGTTCCCTTAGTTATATCATAGATATACTAATTTTATTCCATAGTAATTAGAGTTGTTAATTATTCTTAATTAAGCAAATTATCATTAAATTTAACATCAATGTTGATAAGTGGACAAATTAGAAGATAATTCATTTTTCTAGACTGAACTTAATTAGTATTTGTTCGCATTTCTGAAAATACCAATATTTCAAAATCAAATATAATAAATAAATATTGCAACAACAATTAAATCAATATGAAACAAAAATTCAGATATTCTTTCCAAAGCATGATATAAAAATCAAACATCTTATTAATAATAAAATATTTTCAAATCATACATAAAAAAATCCATAATCCAAAATTAATTTAAATATAAATGGAATTTGGCAAAGAAGAAAAAAGTATTTCAATCAATATATGAAAGAAATATATACAATATTTCCGAGCAATAACTATTTGCTACCATTTTGAGTTTTATAAATATTTCGATCAATTGTTTTTCTTAAGCTAATACGTTGCTGTCCAATTATACACTTATACTCCCTTGTCAATGGGAAAAAATGCCCCACTGACCAATTATTTTCTTTTTTATTAAAAACTAATACATTATAAATTTTCTAGATTAATAAATGTTTAATCTTAAAATGCGATTTTCTTCATGTTTTTTCTTAAACATCTTGTTAATTATCCGCTCACATAGTATTGTAAAATTCGATTAATAAAATATTAATAGATATTGTCTATAAATAAAAGTACAATTAGATGCCGCCAATTGTTTTACCAAGGCTCAATTTTAAAAAATTCCAATTAATAGTTCGTTATATCTATAAGATTGATTAGAAAAATAATAAATACTTATTGTATCTATATGATTAAATATCACCCATTTATTAATTATATACAATAATTATAATTTTGGCAACCACGTTGCATGAAAATCCTGGATTTCTCTTGCTTTAATCCGACATAATATGGTCTTCTTTTATGCCTTATACTTGCATCATTTTGTTCTTTGTGTGTACCCTTGATAGAATCGTTCCAAAACTTAATAGGTATATGTTGTTGATAAAAAAAAATATTAACAAAAAATCTCACCATTAAATAAACATAAGATATCACGAACTTATACACACCACTAAAAAAAAAACCAATCGAGGTTTCTTTATGTGTAATTTTGACAGAATCAATCGAAAAGTCGAGTCTCAACATCATCCACCTTAGGTCATCATCGTTAGAATCATCATTTGCTTGTTGCAAACATATTAATTAAAACAATCAACCAATCAATTTATAATTAAATGAAATATCATATATATATATATGATTTAAACTATAATTGTAGGTCCCAAGGGGTGTAAGTGTAAGGTTTAGAAGGGAGTTGAATAAACCTTACCAAATTTTCGATTTAGGCCTTTTAAATCTCTGAGTTCTACACACTGTCCTTGATGGACAATCGAATTAGTCCTCAAGAGAGTTAATCTCTCAAAGACTCAAATTGAGTACATTAATAGAGTAACTCAAATTTGTTGGCTATAATTTGACTCACCATGGTTTTGTTTTCAAAAAGACTTAACACCCTTAAGTTTGATTAAGCAAGTTTTTACACTTGATTTAGTACTTATAGATTATCAAATGGATAGCAAATTTATCAAAATGAGATATAAGCAATTAAAAGTGCGAGAAATTTAAATGTCTTTGAAATGTAAATGACACAAAGAAAGTTTTTATAGAGGTTCGAAGATGGGGTAATTCTTCTACTCCTCTCTTCTCCAACTCCCGAGGAATCCACTAAGTAATGATCGGTTACAAAGTGGTAACAGTCCGGATACAAGTCTTGATCACAACAAATGACTTGATCCTTCGGGACTCGATCTGAGACGCCTTGATCACTCACCGCTTCTCGTGCGACCGACCCTTCTTCACGCAGGCGGCTTTGCGCTTTGCTACTACACTTGCTTGCTCAAGCACTTTGGATTTGATCACGAAGCCCTCCAAATGCTTAAGACTTGGTTCGACCTTGAACCTTTCTACAATCCTTCTTGGAATGTAGACCCCTTGTTTTGATAGTTTCCTCTTCAACCGATTGAAGTTCTCTTTCCTTCACGGGTAAGTGTTGGATTGATGTTCTTCGAGATGTAGGCTTGAGGATTGAGAATATTTCAATTTTGATAAGCTTGTATATCTCACGTGTGTGTCATCCACGCATCATCTTTCTCAATCAAACTCCTCGGCCTTTTATAGTGAACTTTCAAAAATTTGCCCGTTGAAGAGATAGGCTCATTTTTGAAAATCACTTTGCATCGTTGGTTTGCACTTCTTGGAATTGCCATTTCCTCGTATGAAATGTTTTATCACCTTTTCGCAGTTCGACACGGTGTAGTGCTTCCCATTGGTTCATTTCTTTGCACGCTTCGGGACTGAGCACTCCAAGAAAGGTAGTATGGAGATATTACTTGTTTAAGTAAATCTCTTGATTTAAATGCAACGGTTCCTTTTCGATTATCTCGACTTGATTGCATTTCCTCGCTTTCCCCAGGTGACTTAGAGTCGCCTTCCAATCATCGGATGACTCTTCCGTCACTTCATCTTGAGACTTGGCTTCTCTTGAGTTGACTTGATGATGTTTCACTCACCGCATCTCACCGCTTCTTCATCGAGTTCTGTCTTCTCTTCTTTGTTGTACTCACTGTCTCACAGAAGTTTTCCTTCAAGCCTTGATTGTCTTCTTGCAAGTTGGAGCGTAGGCCGACTTAACTCGGCTTGGCAAATCTAATTGTTACAATACATTTCAAAGCAAGAATTGGGGAGCCAACTTTCTATTCTAAGTTTTACATGGCATTCATCAAAATCTAAACAATAAAATTCCTAACAATTTCCCCTTTTTGATGATGCCAAAACTTAAATCATACAAAGATGCAAATAACAAAGATACATACGATAGTGTATTGACATAGAATGTATGCGCATAATCAATCTTTTTATTGATCATATCATTCTTGTACTTAACACAATTTACAAGGTGTATCGAGTATGTAATAGAAAAAAATTTATAGCATAATTACGAAGACTTACATTGTATGTATTTACATATAAAATACACGAAGGGTTGGGCAAAGAAACACTTCATCTCCTTCATTGTCTCCTTCTTTCATCTTGATCGGCATCTTCTTCTCTTTTTCTCTTCTTCTCGTCATCACCGCTTTCTTTTTCTTCTCATACGCCTTCCTGGCGCTTCATCTCTCCTTATTCTTTCCTGTCTCTCCCGCCATAGCCGAGTTTGTCTCTTGTTTTCTTCTTCTATCCTTCTTGCATACTCGGCGTTGGTTTTGGCCACTTGCAAGTTCGCCACATGGTCAAGCCCGCCAAGAGATCCCTCCTTTCTTTCTTCGGATCTACGTATTCAATATTTTTGGCGGAGGCCTGGTCCAAGCTTCTTCCTCCACCGCCGCTTTTCCTCTCTACTCGGGCGTATCTTTGGGCCTTCTTCTTTCCAAACAGTGCTCACGGAGTGACCAAAAGAGGATCGCCGGTTGTCTCATTCAGCCATCGACCTTCTTCACATAATGTGAGACCCTTTTCCCAAGATGAGATCCCAAGCTTGAGCCAAGGACAAATTTGCAAAATAACCTTCGATTCGAGCGTTTTGAATTCGTCAACCGATCTTGCTCTGTCCCGACATCCGAAATGGCATACATGTCTCTGTCAAACCGAATGCCTCCGTGTTCTTTCATAATGTTCATCACCCTGCATCCATTCTTCCTTCCACCTCCTTCATCCCCTCGCTTCAATTTCTTTTCTCTTCTCGGCCATAGATAGAGTTTGTGTTGGAGTGGCGAGTCACGGGAGTTTCTTTGCTTATAATGTCACCGTGAGGACCCCGTTGGGGGTTTGTGCAATCATCAAGGTCATATTCTTTGATCCTTCCCCCTCAACATTTTCCTTTCTTCGATTTCAAAATTTCCTCACCGATTTTCCCTTCTCAAATTTGTTCCTTGTCACCGCTTCCCTTGTCACCGCTCCTTTCTTCTCGGCTTGATTTTGTCGCTTAAGGTATTCCTCTTCCCCTTTTTGGCATCATCAAAGGATAGAGGAACCCCGAGGAACATGCTTTGGCAAGCATGAAGTCGAAATCTCCCGATGGTTGAATTTTGCTTCAAGTCTGTGCGTTGTATCTTGCACGGAATTGACATCGAGTAGCGTTGGATTCTCACAAATCGGCTTCATCTCATGAGAGAAGGCTGAATTTTCTTGTCATGTGTTCTTCCAAACGCCGTATATCATTTGCATTTCGCTCACGCAGCCCGGCCTTGATCTCGCGGTGTGAGCTTCGTGCATATGTTCAATGTGTTCCCGCAGCTTTGTTTTCGCATCAACATTTTCACTCTCCCACACCAAAGAAATTTTTTGAATAATTGTCGAAGTATCTCACCTGTTCCACACGCATTGATTCTTCTTTGTTGCCACCATTCCCTTACCCTGATTGTGATGCCTCTCAAGTCACCGTAAGGTTGGCATCTCTGTTGTCCAGCGCATATCCAAGGAGGCCTCGATGCCTCTCCATCTTTTCAACTTCAAAGAAAGAGTGCCTTGAACACTTCTCGTGACTTCACCGATTCTTCATTGCGGTGATGGCCATACAAATACAAATCGGTTGGAACAATGGTGCCTCGAGTGAAAAACAGAGTCTGGTGCGTGATAGCGTGCTTGCTCATTTTCCGACTCTTCGTGGAGTTCTCGTATCTCCAAAGGTGAGAAAGGGAAAGATTCCACAAAGGATTCATCACCGCCATCCGGGATTTGTTCGATGATAAGCGGTGGGCGTGAAGTTCTTTTGGGAATCGATCCACCAGTAGCTTGAGGAGCCGGAGCATTGATCGCTGGTTCACCGTGGGTTTTGTGGTCGCGATGGGCTAAACTTGCGAGCCTCAACTTTTGTCTTAACGTTCGTTGGTCTCAAATGATTTCTCCTTTTGAGTAGACGGTCCTCGGCCTTATCGGAGCGTCATCGGACGATGATGAGATTTCCATTGGTGGCTCATCATCAAAATTAAAGGTCCGACGAGTAGTCTTGGGATCGACTTGCTCGTGCCGGAACATCCGCACTGAATCTTTTGGATTTGTCATGGGGTTGACTCAAACTTCTTTCTTCGCCTTCCGATCCCGAAAGGTGACATCGGGGTTGTCCTGGGAATCATGAAGTCGCTGATCTCCTTCTCGATGGATCGATGGTTGCGGGAGGGATGTTCTCTACTTGGTGTTACCCCGGGAAGTCTCAACCTCCCGTGGGCCTTCATTTCCTCCGCCAGTCTCTCTTTCACTGCGAGGCCTTTGCCTTCCCTTTCGACAGTGTCACCGTCTTAGGGTCTTCTACAGCGGCATCCATTGGAGTCTCAACCCCATGGATTGCGCTTTCATCGCCAGTGTTAACTCCCGAGGTACATTCCTTCCTGTGCCTCGATGCATCGCGGCGTCATTAGCTATTAGCCTTCGGAGAGTTGTTGGCACTTTCACCGAGACAGTCTCAATCGCCGAGCTTCGTTGGTGGCAACTTGTTCTTCTTGTGTTTGAGTGTCTTTTGCTTCGCCTCCTACATTCTTTGTGGAGTCATCTGCAGGCATCCTCCGACCTTGCCGCTGGCTGCGGTGGAGGGAGTTTCCCCTCGGGCGCGCACCACCGAGTGAGTGACTTGGAGTGGGGTTACTCGTCTCCAAACTCCCATTGTTGCAATTGATGGTTCAGCCAAAGGGGCGGTGGTGGCACACCTTCAATAGGGGTTGGCTCGATGGGGTCCCCACTAGCCCATTTCATCGCCATCTCGCCTTTATCGCTTTTTCCGAGTTAGTCAGGGAAGTGGTAGCGGCAACATCGGTGGCTATTTCTTGAACCACTCCCATTGGGTCGATTTCACCGTGATCCGGAGGACTCTCCCTGGTCCCTCCATCGATCTTTGCTTGTGAAGGATTCTTGATTCATGCAATGCTTGCTGCATCCGCAATTCTTCCGTGGCGGCGAAGATTCTCGGTTCCTCATCACTTTCGGAGAAGACATCAAGGAGAGGATGGAAGTGTTACTCAGGTCACGGAGATAGGGCGTACTTGCCTTTTCGCGTGCTTCGGCTTCTTCTTGCTTTTCTCTCTCCTTGTCCTTGTAGATCTGCAGAATATCCATGCGATTGTCTTCATCTAGTGAGTGGGAGCACACGATAATAATCCAGGAAATTTAGCGATTCCTCTTCTTCTTCTATGAATTCAGGGCCGTTGGAACTCGTTCCTTGACCGCTTTCGGCTTCCATTTTCTCCACTCACGCAGACGATTTTGGATGTCCGGGTAAGGTGGAGATAGGATCATTACATCACTATCTGCTTGGGCTGGTTCTTCTTGAGTTTCAAATGTATGAACTACAAACAGTGTCTTGGTTGCCTCTGCGATCACCTTCAAAGAGACTTGGGTGTTTCATCAATTACATCCGAGACTCTACTTCTCCAAAGAGTCTCCCAGATCTGTCTGCTAGGCGAGTAGGCGACTCACCGGTTTCTCTGTTCGGATTGCTTTACGAGTCTCCTTCGTCTCTGGTTTGTACCAGGGGAATTTAGTTCGAGGCGGCGTCCTCGAGTCTTGGCGCGGCAGGGGCCGATCTTGTGTTTGTTTACGAGGAGTGGCCGTCTAGGCTTGTCGATTCTCCTCCTTTTGACGATCGAGAGAAGGAATTTGTGAGTCCTTCTCGACCGGCTGCCGCAGGGGCAGTGACACGGCCGCCGGGCGGTGACTCGCTGCAGGGCGGTGCATGTTTGGTTTTCTTTCTTTGCAGGGGCAAAGTGAGACTTTTGGTAGCTGCAGGGGGCAACTTTCTTCTTAGTTGGAGAGGAAGCATGTGTCTTCGGTCACCGATTCCCCCTCACCGTGTCGCTCTCTTGGCGTACGACGACGCTTCGAGCACCGGAGAGATTAGCTCAACATCCTCTTGTTAACATGGAAGGCCTTCCCATGTCTAAGAGATACTCCTTTCACCTCCAATAGCCGGCCAATCACCAGGCCATATCCCGGGATCCTCCAAATGACCCATCTTCTTTGAAGGACTTGTTTCCCACGTTTTTGGCAGAAATCTGCTGTAGATAAACTCAGCCCGATTTATCTTCTTTTCTTCGATTATTGCGCCCATCACAATCAACTTTGCCTTTGACATTGGTCAAAGTCGCCAAATTTGATGTCGATACACTTGGCAACAATATCCAACAATTTGTGATAGTCCTCCTTCAAAGATCTCTTGTTTTGCTTGTGTGTATATTATTTTGTCAAGAACGTCGGACTTGGCTATTTCTTTCCATGCGTCGGCCAAGTTTACATCACCTCTTTGATCTCGGATGCTCCTCTCTTTGGTAGTGAGCAATATTCACCAAATCTTTGGCGGTGATAGTCATTGCTTCCCATGAACAGATGACTTGATTCCTTCATCGTGAATCTCGGCATTCACGTAGAATTGTGCGACCTCCTCCACATAGGTCATAGGATACTCGATGTTAGAAACGGTTTCGATCCTGCCGTTTCTAGCTTCTCGCGATTTTCTTCACCAGGGTGTCGTCGGACCCCTGCTTCACCATTCCGTCGAAATCACGGTCGAACCGGTGTGGATTTGTTTTCCCAACTTGGTAAAGTCATATGTTGGTGCCATTTCTCGAGAATAATTTCAAGAAAAATTCGAAATTTGATTTGAAGTTTGATAGGGTTTCGAGAGTGTTTGCCTTTGCTTTTTGAGAGAGATTGAACAGTTTTTAGAAGTGTGAGAGAGAAAGCGGACGAAAAATGGTTTAAATATGGTTTATGAAAGGGCGTGCGGCGGTTTTGAATCGTGATCGAAATCAACGTCTTGGATTTCGCACGCATATTGAGCAGCGATTCATGTCTCGTATTTAATGCGGCAGATTTTTATATCCAATCATAGGCTTGGTGTGCGGCTTTATGTCCGTACACATCATCATTATCTTTGACGTGTCTCTTAAAACATTCCCGCTTAGTCAAAAACGACTACGTTTTTGTCTCTTTGCTCATAAGTTATTCAAATTATCTCTTAGCCGATTTAACTCGCTTTCTCACATTTCTCTTTAGTGACTTTCGACTGCACCGACTTGGTATAGTGACTTTTCCGATCTGGTGATTTATTGAGCTAATTTTTGTTTTCACTCTTTTTCACCTTCTTTCCTGTTCCATTTCTTTTCTTTGATTCTTCGTGTCTCGGCTTAGCTCAATTAGCCCCAACTCATGTTTGAGTTCTTCAAATCTTGACTCACATAATGGTTTTGTGAAGATGTCACTAGTTGTTTGTCGGTTGAGATATATTCCAAGATAATGTCCTTCTTTTCAACATGATCTCTTATGAAATGATATCGACATCTATATGTTTTGTTCTTGAGTGCAACACGAGATTTTGAGTGATTGCAATTGCACTTGTGTTATCACACATGATTGGAATTTCTTTTTCTTCAACTTCATAATCTCTCACCTTGTCTCATCCATAGGATTTGGGCACAACAAATGCCCGTGACTATGTATTCGCCTCACCGTAGAAGTGGCTATTGAGTTTTGCTTCTTGCTAAACCAGAAATTAACTGTTTCAAGCATTTGACATGTGCCTGGTACTTTTCCTGTCCACTCGCATCCAAAGATAGTCGAGTCCAATAGCCGATTAGCTTGAATCCACCTTCCTTTGGATACCATAGCCCTACTTCTTGATTTCCTTTTAAGTATCTCAATATTCTCTTAGGCTTGATCATATGGCTCTCTTTTGGAGCGATTGAAATCTTGCACATACACCTACAAAGAAAGGTGATGTCCGCCCGCTACCGTGAGATAGAGCATGATCCATAAGTGCTGCTCAGATCTTGTTTGATCTATAGGCTTGCCATCCGCATCCATGTCCATTTTTGATGATGTGTTCATTGGTATTTTTACGAAGACTTCTCCTCCATACCAAATCTCTTCATTAAATCTCTGGTGTATTTTGTTTGGCTTATGAAGGTTCCATCCTTCACTTCTTCACTTGAAGTCCAAGGAAGAATGTCGACTCTCCCATCATGCTCATTTCAAATTTACTTTGCATGAGGTTTGAGAATTTTTCACCGCGCTCTTTGTTAGTGGATCCAAAAATGATGTCATCCACATATATTTGAACAAGCGGATACTCTTCTTGTCTTGAATTACGAAAAGTGTTCTATCTACCTTTCCTTTAGTGAATCCATTTTCGATTTAGGAATTGTGACAGGTATCATACCATGCTCGGGGTGCCTGTTTCAATCCATACAGGGGCTTTCTTGAGTTTGTACACTTTGTCTCCAAGAGTCTTCTCGCTCAAATCCTGGAGGTTGTTCAACATACACTTCTTCTTCCAATAATCCATTTAGGAATGCACTTTTTACATCCATTTGATATACAATGAAGTTTTTGTGAGTGCGTAGGCAAAAACATCCTTATAGCTTCCAATCTTGCTACGAGGAGCAAATGTTTCATCAAAATCTATTCCTTCTTCTTGGCAATATCCTTTGGCTACCAATCTTGCTTTGTTTCTTACCACGTAACCTTCCTCGTTCATCTTATTTCGAACACCCATTTGGTTCCAATAACATTTTGATGTATGGGTCTTTGTACTAATTCCCATACTTTATTTCTCTCAAACTGATTCACTCTTCTTGCATAGCTTGAATCCAATGTGCGTCATCCAATGCTTGTGACACATCTTTGGGCTCTATTCTGAGATGAAGCATGTGAACATTGCTTCTTGTTGAGTTACGGATCTTGTCTTGACACCTTCTCTCATGTCTCCAATGACAAGATCTCGGTGGATGGTCTCTCGGCCATCTTACGTCAGGTTGAAGTAAGTTAGGCCGGATTCATCGACTTGCAATACTGTTCTTTGTGGTCGGCTCTCTCGTGATCACTCACCGCAGATTTTCCACTTTGTTTTTGAGATTCACTATCTCATCTTCTTCTCAATTGATAATCCCCGCCTTGGCCTTGACAAAGATTGGATTCTTCTCGTGAGATTGGATGTTTCACTTATTAGTGACTCTTCAATGTCTTTTCCATTTATGTTTGGCTCATCGAATACTACATGAATGGGTTCTTCCGTAACCATAGTTCTTTTGTTGAGTATTCTCAGAGGCTTTGCTTTCCGAGTATCCTAAGAAGATACCCTCATCGCCTTTAGCATCAAAAGCCTTTAGGTTGTCTTTGCCATTATTGTGGATGAATCATTTACATCCAAATATCCCGAAATATGCAACATTTGGTTTTCTTCCCGATCCGGATCTCATAGGAGTCTTTGTCACCGCCTATTTATCATACATCTGTTTTTTGGGTGTAGCAAGTTTGTGTTGATTGCTTGACCAAAATCTTTTTGTAACCCCTGCTTGACCTAACATGGTCCTTCTTCTTCCTTGAGAGTTCTTTCCTTCTTTCTCGCAACTCCATTTTTTGTGGAGTCCTTGCGGTGATAGTTCATGACCAATACCATTCTCAATACAAGATCTTGAGTTATTATTCCATTGACAAACTCGGTTCCTCTATCGATCTTATTTTGATAATGGTTTGACTCTTCTCATTTTGTATTCTCTTCATCACCGTTGTGGTAGCTTTTGTAGAGTTTCTTTCTTCTTGCACATGAATATTGTCCATGTATATTTTGAGTAGTCATCTACTACCACCAAGGTGTATTTCTTTCCACTTATGCTTTGGTTCCACTTTGGGCCAAATAGATCCATATGGCGGATGCAATATTCTTGTTGAGGATGGGCATGTCTTTTCTTTGAATGACGACTTGATTTGTTTTCCTTCCGACATGCATCACATATACTTTCCTTCTTGATATCGAGTCCGGAAGTCCTTCTACAAGATGACTTCTTGCTAGCTTATTAATTGTTTTGAAGTTCAGGTGACTCGGCTTTTTGTGCCACGACCAACTTGATTCAAATTGTGCTTTTTTGCTAGTAGACAGTCTTTGGGTGTTGCGATTGACCAATCCACTACATACATATTTTTCTAATACATCCTTGCAAAGACAACTTCATTAGATTCAACATTTTTGATTTGGCATATTCCCATGTTGAATCCAACATTGTAGCCCTTGTCGCAGAGTTGATCGATGCTTAGTAAATTGAAGTTTAGTCCTTCAACATATGCAACATTTGTGATTTCTAAACCATTTCTTTTGATGGATCCAAAGCCTCTTATTTCACCAGGAGCTTCATTTCCTCCAAATATGACTTTTGCTCCTTTGACTTCCTTGAATTTTGACAGATTTCTCTTATTTCTGTCATGTGTCCGGGAATGACCACTATCCATGTACCAGGTTCCTTGGCACTCACATTTCCTTGAACCTCGCAATCAAGAAATTAAGTTTTAGGTACCCATTCTTGTCCCGGGTCCCTGAGGGGTTAGAATTATAAGATGATCCAACCAACCTATAGCCAAATGATTTGACTCTAAGAGGTTGCCATCTATCGGTGCAATAATCATAATCAATCCTGGCAAATTGCTTGGGGAGTCTAGGTTCATACAAATTGCCTCTTTTTGTCGTATGCTGCGCATATGTGTTTTAGCAATTGCCTTTCTTGGGTAATTGTGGTGTCTTTGAGTGTAGTGCCTAGGTGCATATGTGTCTTTGATGAAAGCTCTTATGCTTTTGGAATGGCCTTTGTTGAGTTCTAGGCCTTTGCCATTTGGGCTTGTATTCCATAAGTCTAGCCGGTAGTTCACATTATTCCATCGGCTTGGCTTGGATATTTTCTACCATTCCCATCATATGTATTTCTTCTATGAGTTTTTTCGGGATTTTTGGTAGCTCTTCTTCTTCTTTACTGAGTACTTTCTGTTTGGAGTCTCCGAGGGACTCGGTGAATCTCTTCTCACCGTCCTTTCAAAGACTCTCTCAACCTCGGGTCATTTTCCTTTTCCTTTGTAACCAAGGCCAGTTTGCTTAGCATTGTGCTTTGGATTGAAAGTGTGTGCATCATTTAGAGTTTTGGATTTTTCGGACTCTTCATGACTTGAAGATCCTTTTTCCAAAATTACTCTTGAGGTTTGACATGGCACAAAGGAATTAAATCCTAAGCTTTGTCTTGTCTCCACATTCTCTTTGACTCATAATAAGATCATCCAATGATTTAGATGCCTTAGTGAATGAGGCAATAACATTTTTGAGGTCATTCTCCCTCTTTTCTATAGCGGCAATTTACTCGCTTATTAATTTAGCATTTTCAAATTTTTAAACTTTTATTCTCATCACTATTTGACTTAGAGTACTCGGCTCCTTAGTCGGCTTTGAGTTTTGATTTTTGAGTAGTCGTTTTCCTCATTCAATAGTGTGTGTGAGGTTTTAATGTGCTCAAAATCTTTCATCATTTTGCCTAATGAATCATAAAGATCGAGTGGGTGATGAAGTGTGTGTGTCACGATCACTATCACTAGTGTCGAGCTTGTTGAGTTAGATTGTACCTCATCTCCTTGATCTTGTTCTTTGGCCATTAAGCGGATCGGGGCTTCTTCTTCGAGTCACTTGAGTAGTCGGCTTCACCGCTCTCTGAGTCACCGTCTCTCTTGACTTGGCTGTCTCGGCGATCTCTGCGGCCATCATTGCCTTTTTCTTTTCTTGTCTTCTTTCTCTCAAGACTTTTCTTTCTTCTTCGTTTACTCAGCTTGTTGACTACGAGGATATGAGCAATCAATGGCATAGTGACCTGGTTGTCTACAATTCCAACATAGATATTCATCCTTCTCGCTTCAACTCTTTCTATTCTTGAGTTGTCGGCCCTTTGATACTCAACTTGTTGATGATCTCCTCTTGGTTGGCCTATCATCCCTTGATTTGGAGGAGCCGAGTGTCTTCTCGGAGGATTCACCCTTTCCTCTCTTGTAGTTCTTGTTAAAGAACTTGTTAAATCTTTTAACCATTAGGGCTATTTCTTCCGGGTCAATTGCCTCTTTGACTTGACTCTCCTTCCATCTTTGACAACTAGAGCAAATTGTTTTGGGTACGATTGTCTCTTCCTCGTCTTTCCTTCTCATTCAAACTCATAGGCTTTGAGGTCCGAGAATAACTCATGGTTGGATGTCTTTGATAGGTCCATGGAATGTCTCGATGCCATGACCTTCATCTCCCATTCACCGGAAGACTTTTCAGGGATCTTCATACACATTTCCTTTTGTGTATATTCCTTTCCAAGTGTAGACAGACTCATTTGTGATTTACGTAAATCGAGCATCCAGTTGATCCAAGTTTTCTCCCGAGATCATTTTAAAATTCTCAAACTTCAATACAACCCATTTGATAATTTGTTTTCTTTGATTTGCTCAACCTTCACAAATCAAAGTCAACTTGTCCCAGATTTCCTTAGCCGTTTTGCAAGATTTGACTTTGTTGAACATGGCTTTATCCAAGGTTTTGTAAAGAATGTCCTTGGCTACATTGTCCAGGTTGTATCTTTTTCTCATCATTTGTCCACTCGATTCTTGGTTTTTCAACCATGGTATGACCGGTCTTCTTCGATCTTCTTCCCCTTCACCGCAACTCTTCGTAAATTGTTTCACCTTTAATATTTGCGGAGGCCCATCTTCTATCACTATCCACATCTCATCATGTAATCTTTGATAGATGAGCCTCGCATCACGAATTTTCCAATCATCAAATTCTTCAATAGTGAACATAGGAATGCGTGTTAGATTTGCTTCCATGATGATAACTTTTAATGATAGAAAAGAGTTTTGAAAGATTAAGTACTAAAGCGAGACTTTTTGAAAAGTTTGGAGATCTAGTTCAATAACCGGTGCGGAGGGTTCAATGAACCAACCGCTCCGATACCACTTGTAGGTCCCAAGGGGTGTAAGTGTAAGGTTTAGAAGGGGGTTGAATAAACCTTACCAAATTTTCGATTTAGGCCTTTTAAATCTCTGAGAGTTCTACACACCAGTGTCCTTGATGGACGATCGAATTAGTCCCTCAAGAGAGTTAATCTCTCAACAGACTCAAATTTGAGTACATTAATAGAGTAACTCAAATTGGCTATATAATTTGACTCAAATTGTGGTTTTGTTTTTCAAAGACTTAACACCCTTAAGTTTGATTAAGCAAGTTTTTACTGACTTGATTTAGTACTTATAGATTATCAAATGGATAGCAAATTTATCAAATGAGATATAAGCAATTAAAAGTGCGAAATTTAAATTTGAAATGTAAATGACACAAAAGAAGTTTTTATAGAGGTTCGAAGATGGGGTAATTCTTCTACTCCTCTCTTCTCCAACTCCCCGGAGGAATCCACTAAGTAATGATCGGTTTACAAAGTGGTAACAGTCCGGATACAAGTCTTGATCACAACAAAATGACTTGATCCTTCGGGACTCGATCCGAGACGCCTTGATCACTCACCGGCCCGCTTCTCGTGCGACTCGAAACGCTTCTTCACAGGCGGCACGCCTTGCTACTACAACTCACTTGCTCAAGCACTTTGGATTTGATCACGAAGCCCTCCAAATGCTTAAGACTTGTTCACCTTGAACCTTTCTACAATCCTTCTTGGAATGTAGACCCCTTGTTTTCGATGTTTTCCTCTTCAATCGATTGAAGTTCTCTTTCCTTCACGGGTAAGTGTTGGATTGATGTTCTTGAGATGTAGGCTTGAGGATTGAGAATATTTCAATTTTGATAAGCTTGTATATCTCACGTGTGTGTCATCCACGCATCATCTTTCTCAATCAAACTCCTCGGCCTTTTATAGTGAACTTTCAAAAATTTGCCCGTTGAAGAGATAGGCTCATTTTTGAAAATCACTTTGCGATCGTTGGTTTGCACTTCTTGGAATTGCCATTTCCTCGTATGAAATGTTTTATCACCTTTTCGAGTTCGACACGGTGTAGTGCTTCCCATTGGTTCATTTCTTTGCACGCTTCGGGGGACCGAGCACTCCAAGAAAGGTAGTATGGAGATATTACTTGTTTAAGTAAATCTCTTGATTTAACGTAACGGTTCCTTTTCGATTATCTCGACTTGACCGCATTTCCTCGCTTTCCCCGGTGACTTAGAGTCGACTTCCAATCATCGGATGACTCTTCTCCGTCACTTCATCTTGAGACTTGCTTCTCTTGAGTTGACTTGACTGATGTTTCACTCACCGCATCTCACCTCGCTTCTTCAATCGAGTTCTGTCTTCTCTTCTTTGTTGTACTCACTGTCTCACAAAGAGAGTTTTCCTTCAAGCCTTGCTTGTCTTCTTGCAAGTTGGAGCGTAGGCGACTTAACTCGGCTTGGCCACTCTAATTGTTACAATACATTTCAAAGCAAGAATTGGGAGCCAACTTTCTATTCTAAGTTTTACATGGCATTCATCAAAATCTAAACAATAAAATTCCTAACAATAATATATTACTTGAATTGATTTCAAATATACGTATAGTCGGGTACACATCAATTCTCTCACATGAATCATCATTAGAAAATATTGACACATAAAAACGTGGTTGACACGATAAGAGAAAATCAACACTTCACCATCTCAAATTTCGTTATCATGGACGAATCCGCTTCATCCATCCGTAAAAATAGAACGCGCCATAGGGGCTGACCATTTTGACCGATCCAAGTGTGTCCGTTCACATTATGCATGTCATAATTTAATGGTGTAAGACCATTAAATTGATCATCAATTTGCATGGAATACGCCGACACAAAAATTTAATGTGATTACAATTTGTAATGAATTTCTAATTGAACAATATAAGAAGCCATTACAATAAGTAGATAAACATTTATTACCAAATCAAAACTATAAAACTAATAACCAAGAAAAAACGTTGACGAATCAAAACAAAACAATAATTGTCGAATCAAAACTATAAAACTAATAACCAAAAAAAATATTGGCAGGGATAGAAGTTTATATATATGGACGAAAAATGTATGTTGACACAAAAATATTGGCACAAAATATGTTAGTATAAGGAATAATAAAAATAAACAACTTAAAAAAATACAACAAAACTATCAAAAATAATAAAAATAAAAAAAAACTCACCAAATATTGTCCGTACAAATCTACAATACAATTTATACAAAAACTCTTATTTATTGCGTAGTCGAGTTCAATATCATCGATGTTGGTGGGACACTTGATGAAAACGGAAATGGAGGGGAACGTGAAGATGAAGCCATATTTTGTGGTTACGCTTTGAATTTAGGATTGACAATGTCAAAGTGTTTCTCTAATGAAATTTAAGTAGTGTAAATATAATAGGATTTAACATAAATAATAAGTCACAAAAAAATATCTCAACACAAAATCAATTGTTAATTCAATGGTGATATATACATAAAATCATAATTTCGTCTATTTTAAATATTATTAAACAATTTAGGAAATTTTGAATAGTCATCGATATTTAAAACTTGATTAATTAATAATATATTATACAAAAATTTCATCGACACCATTGAAACAGATAAACAATATATTTGATGAAGATATCATGTATATAATCAACACATCATTGTCATATATATTTAAGAAGAACTAACATATACTAATATCAATTATGGTGAAATACTATTTATAATCTTTAAAATCTATATATTATATATAGATAGAATTGATACTATAGACTCACTTTATTCTTTTGATATAAAGTAGGAATACCGGTAAATAAAATTTTCCTAATTTTTATACATATAAAATAGGAATATCATTTATGATATTTTTCTAATTTATATATATATATAAAATGGGAATACCATTTACAATATTTTCTTAATATAAGAATTTATAATAATTACCATTTATAATGTATACAATTGTTTCCTAATATAATAAGCAAAAGAGCGGGAAAATAAAAGTTCCGGACTTTTGCTATTATATATATATAGATTCTCTAACTCAAGATAAATTAGATTTTTATTTTTGACTTCTAATTATATATTGGATTTCCTTATATAATTTTCAAACATATAATATAATATAAACAACAATTACAAAAATCAAGGATATACAATTTCTATTTATTGTCTCCTTTGCGGTGACTATAGATAAGAATCAAGGTTAAACACTATCTCATCTTTGGTTCATACTTGTCAAGACCAAAAGATTCGATTATGATCAATTTTACGTGGACATATTGAGAGTTAAGAGCAAAAAGACTTGAAAATTATTTGATGTGATAAAGATGATACAATTGTAAATAGAATAATCAATGTAGTTTACAAATAAGTTTTTCAAACTTTGAAATGAACTATTTCTATGACACTTTTCTAAATTTTGAATTTTTTTAGTTTTTATACTTAGTATTTTAGATTTCTTTTAACTATATCACAAATAAATTTGAGACACCAAAATTTTATCTTTTGACAAATCTCGTGTAGCACACGGGTGTTATTCTAGTTAGTTTATAAACTCCAAACAAACCCAGGGCATAGCTCAACCCAGTAAAGGACTTGGGTGACGTGATGTTCGCTTTGGCACCCACAGGTGGTTGTTCGAATCCTCCGTAACGATTTTCGGGGTGGAGGAGAACTTCTTGTGTAGTGACTCGATCTTGACCTAAGGACCCCGACTAGTTGAGTTGGCATAACCCGCGCTTCACATCCTCCACGGCTCTCTGGACAGCCGGTAGTGGGGGCCCTCGGGGATGATGTTCATCCTTTATAAACTCCAAACACATGATTTCGCATGGATTAGTATTTTGAAATTGTTTTCAGGGTGTGTGTTGAGTTGTCAGATACTTTAAGTTTTTTAGTTATACTTTAAACTCCAAAAATTTTGGTCTATGCTAATTAACTTGAAGCATACGCCAGCAGTTATTGGCAATATAATATTTGTGGGCAAAAAGGTTTCTCTTGCAGGTTGGCTGCCCAAGTACATATGTAATGTAGCCAACTTATGGAAAAAACATAGGTATTTGATTAATTGAAAGTTACTTTTATTCATATAAAGGATAGACAAAAATTCATATAGAACCGTTATACGGGTCTCAATCCGTAAGACGGATTCTATTTTGACCTGCGATCCGGGTCTTGTTGACTAGCGCCCACGGGTCAACAAAGAGGCTCCTCGCTTTTTTTTTTTTTTTTCCTGTTTTCTTCCTCAATTAAAATATCGGTTTTATGAGAAAAAGTATCGGTTATTTTAGATAAAGTTCGATATTTTTTAATATAGCCACATATTATGATTACATTACATTGAAGGGTAAATAAATATATTAGAGTTAAAGTAACACCTTTATGAGTAAATATATATATATATATATATTTTGAGACAAAATATCATGTTTTAAGAGTAAAAATATCTATTTTTTTAAATAAAGTATTATATTGTTTTAATAATAAATATAAAGAAAGAAGAATAATAAATATGATAGAGTTAAAGTAATACTTTTATAAGTAAAAGTATTTGTTTTTTGAGATAAAGTAACATATTTTTTAATATAGTCACAAATTATGAATATACAATATATATATATATATATATAACAGAGTTAAAGTAACACTTTTATATGTTAAAGTATCATGTTTTTTAATATAGTCACAAATTAGAAATGAAGGAAAGAAGAAAAAATAAAAAATAAATATGATATAGTTAAAGTAACACTTTTATAAGTAAAAATATCCGTTTGTTGAGATAAGTATCAGATTTCTTTACTAAGAACAAAAAATGAGAAAAAATAAAAAATAAATATGATGTAGTTAAAGTAACACTTTTATAAGTATCCATTTATTGAGATAATATATAATGTTTTTTTAATAGACTTGGGTTCGATTCTTAGCCTTTGCATTTAGAAGCGTTTTTTATTTTTTTTTAAATTACCAGGCGTATTTATGAATGAGTTTATATATATTGTTATACTAAAATTGCACAATAATTACTAGTGGTGTAGTGATAGAATACCATCTTAAGCCTATCAAAGTCGCAGGTTCGATTCTCTTGTGGAGCGCTGAAATGATTTTTTTTTTTATCTAAATAAGAGTTGGACTAGGGCTGGGCTGGGCGGCTAATAGGCATGTCAATGAATGAGGTTTAGATTGGATATGACACCGTCAAGATTTTTAAGGCCTATATTAAATGAACCAGTTAAATTAAATAATTAATTTGCTAGCCTTACTTTATGATTTATAAGTATTAAAAAACTATAATTTTAAACAATTCTTTGTGGAGTTTCTAAAGAATATATTTTTTAAAGTATAGTATCATAATATCATATACATAATAAATTTTATAATAACAAAAAGTTATATAATCAGAGTTTGAAATGAAAAATACAGGATCCTGCCTAAAATCCATTTCATAGTATCAGTTAGAATGACACATATTGAATACAATTATTAAAATTTAGTAATACAAAAGTTGAGATGGCCGAGTTGGTCTAAGGCGCCAGATTAAGGTTCTGGTCCGAAAGGGCGTGGGTTCAAATCCCACTCTCAACATTATCATTTTTCTTTGGTTTTCCTGCGAAAATAGCAAAAATTTCTATTTTCTCCTTTCTCTTTTATTTTTGGGAGGATTAGAAAAAGGGTAAATATACCCTTCCCTTTCTTGCTTTACTCTGACATGTATATTTACATATCTGTTGATGATTGAAAAGCGAATATATTATTGCACGGCAATTTCCCTCAATAAAATTTCTTACCAAACGGAACACACTTTCCATTTAAAATAAATTAATTATACTCTAAAATGGTTTATAATATGTAGTAGTATCTTTGGCTCTTTGCGTTTAATTCTTCACAAAGGCTTCAATTGTCTCTTTCTTTTCCTTTGACCTTTATGCATATATAGTTCATGACAATAATGGCGACAGGCAAGCCCGTAAAAACCATCATACTGAGAGGATTAGCCCTTCTCTCTTTTTTCATAGCTGCCATTCTCTTGTTTGTAAGCTATGAAAAAATTGATTTACAATCCTCCAACTTCATCGTCAAATACCTCGATTGGGATGGTTTCTTGTAAGTTTTATTATTCATCACAATTTTTGCTACTTTTTTAACATTATTAATTTATCAGACCAAATCATGTATCATAATTTTCCATCCGACTCATTTCACTTTCGTGTTGGCTAATTTATATTTATAATAACAATAGAAACTTAAAAAAAAGTTAAAAATAACGTTAGTTAGGCCAACGATGCCTAGTACTATTATTGCAAAGTTGATGTCCCAATATTATATGAGAATTTGGGCTTGAACCCCATTTAGAGGGTGTTTGACTAAGCTTATTTAAAACATCTTATAAGTTCCTACATGTAATAAGATGTTTTAGGAGCTTATAAGATGTTAGATCTTATTTTAAAAATAAATCACAAAGTGTTTGGATAAAAAAGCAAGATAGTTGAGCTTATAAGATGTTTTTATATCTTATAAAATTATTAAGTATATTTTTTGTCTTTTGAATCTTTAAAATAAAGAGCTTATAAGCTCTTTTAAAAAAGTTGGGGTGCATGTACTTTTTTTTTTTTAGGAGCTGACATCTTTTTTTAGATCTTATAAGCTCTTTTGGAAAAAATTACTAAACACATTTTAAGAGCTTATAAGCTCTTAAACATCTTATAAGCTTTTTTAAGAGCTTATAAGCTCAGCCAAACACCCTCTTAAATGTGGATATATTCTGCTAGTATAAGAAGGGATTGTCAATGTCAATTTACATAGTTCCTGATGATTAATATTTCTGATAGAATTAGTGAAGATTGATATATGTAATGGAGTTTTCTATGATTAATAATTATATGATTTAATGATATGTGTATTAGATTCTACTAAAAAGAAATAGGCAGGTTTAAGGGATTAGAAAGAAATTAAATCAATCTGGGCGCGATTGGATATGCTTTCATTTTGAAAATTTTCATTTTGCTAGAGAATAGTGGTAAAAGAAATTTTGGAAGAAAAATATGAATTTTGAGAATTTGATTAGATGTGAGATGAAAAAGTAATGATGAAAGTTGATTTGATTTAAAAGTAATAAAATAATGATTGGATATGATTGGTAGTTAGAAGTGTGTGAGTGAGTGAATAGTGAAATTTGTGGGAGAATGTGTAATAATGATTAGTTTTTGTGAAAAGATGTATATATGTGATTGGTAAGAGAAAAAATGAGAAAAAGTAAAAGTGAGAGAATAGTATATTTTTGAAAATTTTCATAGTCAATCGCATTTTTGGTCAAAAATTTTTTTCCAAATGAACGAAAATGGATTTCCTCCCACATCCAATCGCACCTCAGATATCCCCTCAAAAAAATAAAAAACTTTTGAGATATGCGGTTCATATATATTTTTTTGTGTGATAGTTAATAATTTCTAATTTTGTTCTTAATTACAGGTTGTGTGCTATTGTTGATTGCATTGGATGCTGCTATAATCTTGTAGTCATAATTATTCCTCCTGGTAGTCAGCTATGGAAAACAGTCATCGTTCTAGACGTGGTAACCATATATATGTCATTATTTTTTCTCCCCCTTCTTACTTCTTTTCAATTTTCTTGTTTCTTGAGAATATAAGTTAAATTGTTTTAATAATTTTAAACATAGATCTTGATATTTCAAGTAATTTGGTTAAGGGTGGCGCTATTTGCTCCCAAGATTTGATTAATACACCTCACTTCCAATAATTACAAAAATGTCATGAGTTAAAAAGACTATGATACCCTTAATAAAATAAAACAGGGTAAATACACCCCTTTAAATGCTGGAAACAATTTTTTTTTTCCCCAAAAAAAGTTGTTTCTCTTTTTTCCCAAAAAAAATGTGATTTTTTCCAGCTTTTTTTTTCCCAGAAAAAAATGTTTTTTTTTCAAAAAACGCTGGAAACAATTTTTTCCCCAAAAAAAGCCGTTTCTCTTTTTTTTTTTTTTTTCAAAAGAAAGCTGATTTTTCCAGCTTTTTTCCGACAAAAAGCTTTTTTTCCAAAAATGCTGGAATAGTTTTTTTCCCAAAAAGCCGATTTTTTCCACTTTTTTTTTTTTCGAAATATGCTGATTTTTTCCAGCTTTTTTTTTTTTCCGAAAAAGCTGTTTTTTCCAAAAACGCTGGCAACAACTTTTTTTTTCCCAAAAAATTGTTTCTCTTTTTTTTTTTCCCAAAAAAAAACTGATTTTTTAAGTTTGGAGGGTAAAATTGGAAATATAAGTGTGGTGTATTTAGTAATTAGATGGGTTCGTAAAATAGGGATGGGGTGTATGTAGAAATGTGGTATATTAATCAAATGTTGGGGTGCAAATAACGTCACCCTTTCGTTAGGGGTTCCTTTTCGCGGGTTTACACATTTACTTAGAAAAGGGTAAATTGGGGAACACTGGGTGTATTAAGCAAATGAGTTATGGTTAAAAAATAGGGTGGTGTAAATATTGGTGATGTATTAAGTAATGAGTTGTTTTTAAAAATTATGATGGAGTGTATTTAGAAAGTGTGAATATTTAAAGGAAATGAGGCGTGAATAGTGATGCCCTACTTAAAATTGTAGTCAAGAAATTTTGAAACTGATTGATTGGGAATTTGTTAAAAACGGCAAGTGGAAAGAAGTAGGGGGCGATCCGCGATTGGATCATATCCTTTCATTTTGACTTTTTTTTCCCTTAGAGAATAATGATAAGAATAACACTGAAAATTGAGTAGATATGAAAATATAAAAGTAATTATAAAATATGATTGATTATTGGCAATATGTGGGTGAATAAATAGTGTAATATGTGAGAAAATATTCAAAAGCAATAGTTGTTTTGATGATTGTTTTGAAAAGTATAAAAATGGGGAATGTAATTGGTGAGAGAAAAATGAACGTAACTAGATAGTGTATTTTCCGAAAATTTTCATAAGTATTTGTCAATCGCATGTTGTGATAAGAAATTATCTAGAGGAACGAAATTGATATTTTTTTCATATTCAATTGCCCCTTAAACTTTAAGTATTAATATTTTTGTTCATCCCCATGAGCTTTTTTTTTTTTTTAATTATTATTATTATTATTATTTCCTAAAATATGTGCAGATTGTGAATATCGTAGTTGGTACAAGCCTTGGAGCTGGGTGGCAAACATATATTCTGGTAAACGGAGGAAATATACATGCAAAATGGTGCCGAATATGTGGCATAACCCTTATTTCTGCAGCAAAATATTGGGATCTTTGATTACCTCTACTTTTGGGTTTGTCATTAGCATTATTCTTCTATTGTATACTCTTCATGTTAGTGTCGATCCTTTTCTTGTTGGGCATTAATATACTAATCCCGATTTTTTTTTTTTTTTGGTTTAATGTTGGACAAATAAAATTTCTCGGTTTGAAGTTTTTCTCGTGTTCTCAGTTCTCACCAATTATAATAAAAGAAAAATAATATGATGCATTTTTCTTTATAGCGTGGACAGATGCAATAAATAATAATAATAATAATAATAATAATAATAATAATAATAATAATAATAATAATAATAATGACTGATGAAGAGCATTCCAGGAAATAATTGAATTGAAAATGATTAATAAATAGGTTGGGACTCCCTTAATCCTCCACGCATATTTTGGGGGTGTTCATTCAAAAAAAAAAAAAAAAAAATTGAATTGAAGATGACATAGGGACAAGAGCAAATTGTGGGAAATACCCATTTGAGATAGGGCAAAGACTTTTATGACATGTGAGATAAAAAACTAAGTTTTCTACCCACTTTTGTGGTTCTTTTACCCAAATACCCTTACACTTTAAATGCAAAAGTAGGTGGGGTCATATCTCTTTATTTTTTTTCTCTCTACTCATTTTTTGGATTTATAAAAAATCTGACTTTTTGGTAAATTTTTTCGAAAGCCTTCAACAATTTTTATTTTTTAATCTATTTTTCATATTTTTAAACAATATTCGAGACTTTTAAACAGATTTCCATATTTTAAATAATGGAAAATATTTAAAAGTGTGGTTTTTTTTAATTTTCATATTTATTTTTTTGTAATTTTTTTATTTTAAAATAACTTCGATTCTTTTTTCATTTCTAAAACAAACTATCGTGTTTTTTTTTATATTTTACTATTTATATTTTAAAATAATTTTATGGATTTTTTTAATATTTTTTAATAAATTGCAAATATTTTTAAATTTTATTGAAATAATTTTTAAAATTAATAGATAATTTTTCAGATTTTTTAAAGAATTGGGGGGTGGAACGATATGGGCACAATATGGCACGATATATATTATAAGGGTGTGTGTATTTAGAGTGGAGTGTACACGATATACAATGCATGCACGATATACAATGCATGCCCATATACAATGCACGATATGCATGCACAATATGATTTAATGCATGCACGATATGCAATTATGCAGGCACGATATGTAGTGTTATATATGTTTTATGCATGCACGATATGGTTAATGCAGGCACGATATGCATGGTTATAAATGTTTTATGCATGCACGATATGCATGGTTATATATGTTTGGGTGGTTTAATGCATGCACGATATATACATATGCATGGTTATATATATTTTGGTAGTTTAATGCATGCACGATATATACATATGCATGCTAGATATGGTTTAATGCATGCAAGATATGCATGCTCAATGGTTTAATGCATGCACGATATGGTAATATATGTTTTTAATGCACGCATGTTTCAAAATGTTATGGGCACGATATTAAATAGGGGCACGATATGATACGATTTGGATATGATACATAGAGTGTATTTGGGGGGAAGTGTACACGGTTTTCAAGGAAAACAATAATTATATCAGTTTTAAAATTCAAAATCCCCAAATTAAAGGAGGAACGGTTTGGTCAAATTGGGTAAAAAAGAGTATTATTAAGTTGGTTGGTAGAAAAGAATAGTCACTATCCATAATGGGTAGTTAAAAAATTTCCCCTAGGGACAATGTCCAATATAATTAAAAGGATATGATGTAGCAAAATGATTAAGTATGAGAAAACAATTAAGTGACTGTTACCCTTTCTTTGGAATTTTTCCAGAACACAGTCCTAGAAGGGGTAAAATCGTTGGGACCCGATCGTATGTCAATGATTTGTGTTATAAATGCTCAAGCAACTAAGCTACAACCAATTCGCCATTACCCATTTATATTAAGATATTCTTGATTAAAAGTTTGTTATTATTATCTAAATATAATATATTAATAAAATTAAAATTAAACTTTGATATCATTAACTCAAAACTATATACGGAAGAAAAAATTGTTTTTTGATTCGGCAAATTCGATTTTTCACTATTTCTTATTTATGGTCATTTATTAATTTCAAAATTATTTATTAAATTGGCCAACTAGGGCATGTACCAAATACTATTAACTATTGTTGGATCGAAATTATACAAATATAAAGCGGTTCATTAGGCCCACATCATTATGTATAGCCCATGAGACCCACTTTATCATAGAAACCCCAATAACATCACCAACTCAGGGATAAATTGTCTCACCATCTATTTATAAGTAATCTTAATTAATTTCACTTACTTAATTTCACGTGCTCTAAATTATTTCTTCTTACACTTCGTGCGCTACTTAGAGCATCTACAACGGCATTTTTTCATCCGTTAATAACAATAGTATAACGTTATTAACCGTTGTGGCTTGACCAAATAACGCCACCTATTCCCTTGGCGTTACAATATTTTAACGGGGTTTTTTGGGTTCTGATGGGCCCATTGGTTCTTTTCATGTTTCTTTTGTTTTTTTTTTCTTTTTTCTTCACACTTCTCGGCCTGGATTTTTTTTTAATTTGTTTTTGGTTTATTTCCTTCTTTTTCTTTTGTAATGTAAAACAATTATTTAGGAAATCAATAAGCTAATAGTTGGACCCACAAATAATAAAAGTTAATAGGGATAATTACAAAAAAGCCCCTGAGGTTCGGGCTAATTACAAAAAAATCTTTAGATTTTTATAATTACAAAACCCCACCGAAGTTTGATTTCATCTTATATTTTCCCCTGAGAAGCAAAAAAACATTTCAAAAAACCCCTTGACATCTATAAAAATATTACATTTACCCCCTTAAATTTAAGACAAAATCAAACTTGAGGGATGTTTACGTAATTTTAAAACATCTCTGGTTTTTCTATAATTAGCCCAAACCTCGGGGTGTTCTTGTAATTATCCCAAGTTAATAACATAACTATTGTGGGAGTGTGTTATAAAAGAAGAGTATTATTAGAATGCGTGATGTGACAGATGGACCCCATAAATAATGGATATTAACGTTAATGCGATTGTAGATGCTCGTAACCATCCAGGGGACTAACTACATTAAAAGGGAGGGCCCCCGCTTCCCAACATTTAAAAAAAAAAATTCTAATGCCCTCAAATTTTCCAACATTTGTTAGAAAAAATCAATGGGCTTGTCCCCCCCCCCCGTCACATATCAATTTACCACAAAAAAAGTTTGATTTTTGTTAGAAAATACTAATGGGCTTTGGGCCCCATCTTAACCAATCGCACAAACTAAAGATATGAAAGTTTAATCAATTTTTGCTTTATAATTCAAACTTAATGTAAACGACGGCCGCTAATTGCTATCTCATTCGAAACTTGCTTAAAGAGGAATATTCAATTTGGGTGTTGGTACTTGGCAAAGGAATTCATTGCACGTCATCTTGGTTGGCAGTCTTGGATTCTTTGTCTGAATTAGAGTGGTAAGTTCATGTTGATTCATTGATTTTTGGCTTTTGATTTTGATATTTTGGTGCTGTTTTTGTGATATGTGAACAGTTTTAGGTTAAAATTTCAAGCCCTCATTAGTATTAATTAATTTTTGGTTTTATGTCTAATGAGTTATTGATTAGATATTGAGATTAGTTATTGATTAGATATTGAGATTGAAGTAATTTTGATTTTTGGGTGAAACTTTTGATTGGCCTATATTTCTCTGTAGATGAAGACACAAAAATTGGCGCTTTCTTCAAAAGAAAGAACAATGAAACTCCAACATCTCAACCATATCCATCTATAAATATTGATCCTGTGAATTATGAGAGTCGTCCTACAAAATCTTTGAGAGCTGAAGTCAACAAAAGCTTTGATATTCAATCATTAGAACGTGATCCAGGATTGCGACGACTATTATGGGAGTATCCAATTGAAAAACGTGATGAAGTTCGAAGAGCTTATATTACAGCTGACCCATATCAATGTATACTTTCAAAGTATCCGAAATCTGGAGAAAACCATCCCCGTAGTTTTTGGCATCATGGTTCAGGCTTTTCCCGTCTTGGTTGGAATATTCTCCTAGTATAGATGCATCATTTTGTCTTCCATGCTATGTATTTCACACTCAAGATGGACCTTCGGAGTTGGAAGCATTTACTACTACTGGATTTCGATCATTGAAGAAAGTAAGAGATGGAAAAAATTGTTCATTTCTAGCACATATTGAAAAAGATCTCACTTCACCTCACCGAAATGCTGAGAAAGCATGTGCCGATCTCATGAATCAACAGTCACATATTGTACAAAGTATTGCGAAGTTCACATCTCAAGAAGTTGTTGAAAATAGACTTCGCTTGAAAGCTTCAATTGAGGCAACTAGGTGGCTTGCATTTCAAGGATGCTCTTTTAGAGGCCATGATGAGTCTATAACATCAATCAATCGTGGAAATGTTTTGGAACTATTGAGTTTCGTAGGCTCTTATAATGACAAAGTAGTAGAAGTTTTGGATAAAGCTCCAAAAAATGCATCGTACACATCACCAAAAATACAAAAATAAATTTTGCATGTCTTGGCAACTAAAGTCAAGAATGCCATTCGAGAAGTTATTGGTGATGCCAAATTTTGTATTAATGTCGATGAAGCTCGAGATGAATCTAAAGAGGAGCAAATGCCAATTGTACTGAGATTTATTGACAAGGATGGTCGTGTACAAGAACGTTTTTTTTGGACTTGTTCATGTTAAAGACATTATTGCATCAACATTAAAAGAAAGTATTTTTTCCTGTCTTATCACGCAATTCCCTTGATGTTCAGAATATTCGGGGACAAGGTTATGATGGTGCAAGTAACATGCGTAGAGAATGGAATGGATTGCAAGCATTAATTTTAGGTGAATGTCCTTATGCTTATTATGTTCATTGTTTTGCATATTGCTTGCAATTGGCACTAATGTAGTCGCATCAAAGGAAGTTATCCACGTTTATCGCTTTTTTCACCAAGTTGAATTTCATTATTAATATTGTTGGTGCCTCATGTAAGCGTAATGACCAATTAAAAGCTGCTCATGCATCAAACGTTGATCATTTACTTAGCATTAATGAACTAGAAAGTGGGAAATGACTTAATCAAATTGGTTCGTTACAAAGGGCAGATGATAGTCGTTGGAGTTCTCATTTGAAATTTATATCCAGCTTGATAAAGATGTTTAGTGCAACATGTGAAGTTTTGTTGAATATTATTGAGGATGGAACTACATATGCTCAACGTGGAGATGCCGATGCAGCGTATGGTGCTGACTTCATTTGAATTTGTTTTCATTTTGCATCTTATGAGAAAAATCTTGGAGATTTCTAATATGTTTTGTCAAGGTTTGCAACTTCAATCTTAAGACATTTTGAATGCAATGCATCTTGTGTCATCTACGATGTTGCTCATTCAGAATTTGAGAGATGATGGATGGGATGAATTAGTTGCAAATGTGACATCACTTTGTGAAGCAATTAATATACCTGTGCCGGATTTTGATGATCAATATCTTGCAAGAAGAGGGAGGGCACGCCATCAGCAAGATGAAATTACAATCGGGCATCATTATAGAGTTGATATTTTCAATGCAGTGATAGATTCTCAATTGCAAGAATTGAATAGCAAGTTCAGTGATAACACAGTGGAGTTGATTATACTTAGCTCTGCATTAGATCCAAGAGAGATGCTGATATCATTCAGGATTGATGACATTTGCAAGTTGGTAAGAAAAGTTTTATCCAAAAGACTTTGCAGAACATGAGATACTACAATTAAGAACTCAATTTGAGCATTTTGACCATGTGCGACAACTTCATGATTTTGAGACATTGACAGCTATTTCTGATTTATGCCAGTGGTTAGTTATAACTAGAAAATCAGAAATCTACCCTCTTGTGTTTAGAGTGATAACCCTTATTCTCACCCTTCCAAAGGTCTCTACAACTACTACGAATCCACCTTTTTCTCGCTATGAATATAGTAAAGATCACACTTCTAGACAAGATGGAAGATGAATTTCGTCACAGATCGTTTGCTAGATATATTGAAAAGCAAATTGCACAGAAATTTAGTATAGACTCACTTATAGATGATTTTCGTGATATGCAAGAGAGACACTCTAAATTTTAATATATTAGGATTGTAATTATGTATTCGGATGTTTAATGGTAATTATTGACACATCGCTAATATAATATATTTTAAATTTTATTATTATATATAAAAATATTTGATCTTACAATTGTTGGCCCTTCCCCATAGTCTAATCATGGTTCCGCCTTTGTAACCATCACACTAGTTTTCACTTGCAGATTACATTTGTTTTAGAGTTATTTGGAGTTTGCCTATTGGACTAGTAGATCAGTCGCATTTACTTGTAGCGATTTGCATCTTGTAACATCATCATTATTATTATTTTGAAAATTTATGTGGCATTTAGATTTTAGAATAGGAGTTTTATAACATTGTGAATGTAAAGTTATTGTACTTAGAATCTGTCAAACGGATCGGCCGTCCCCGCCCCCCGCCTGGGTAGGGGGATGGGTTAAGTATTTAATGCTTGTGCCAAGGTACGGGCTGAGCAAACGGGCTAGCCCACCGCGGGCGCGGGCTTGGCGGAGTTAGGTCGGCGGGCTAGCCCGCATAAATTAAAAGAAAAGAAACAAAAAGATAAATTAGATAAAATAGACAAAAAATTAGTATAATTGATATTTTATATTTGTATCTCTTATAAAAGTGTATACAATATTTTTATAAAATATGTACTTGTTATCCATTAATATATTTAATTCATTAAAATTAATAATATAAATAAAAATAATTTTTTCATTTTTTTTATTTTTTTAATTTTTAGTGTAGTGCCCGCCAACCCAAGCAGCCCGGGCGAGTTGGGTTGGGTTTTCTCGGTTTCCCCGCCCGCCCGCCAAATGGTGGTTTTTGCGGCGGCCCGCCCGCCGGCCGGTTTCGACAGCTCTAATTGTACTTGCGTGATCAAAAACGATTCTCAACCACATTTATTTGCATTCCCAAAGTCCAAAGAAATAAATAGCACCCACATATACGCAACGTACGTAATAAACATTAACCCTCGTTTTCGATTCTCGGAATCCAAGCAAACTATAACTATACTCTGTATCTACCAAATCTACCCTCTCTCTCTCTCTCTCTCTCTCGGCAGAAACCTGAGCTGCTATGGCATCCGGGTCTTCGGTTCGGTCCACCAATTCGGGCTCCAAAACGTTCGATTTTGGGTCCGATGACATTCTCTGCTCCTACGAGGATTACGGCACTCAGGATGCCAATAATGGAACTCATTCCGATCCGTCCTTCGCAGCTAATTCGGCTAAGGTGATTGTTTTTCCAAGTTGTCCCTGTTTTTTTGTAATTAGGTTTTTTTTTTATAATAGTATTTAGATTTTTTTCTCTTTTTAGGGTTTGGACTTATTCGGAACTTCTGTTTGTAATTTTAAAATTTAGGATTTGGTTTTCGGTTAAAGGTGTTGACTAGAGCGCTGTTCATGTGATTGATACAGGTTTAGGGTTTTGAGGGGATCCATATTGAATCATATTCTTTTTCCACGCATTAGAACTCAGAAAAAATGTCATTTTGTTCAAGCTGTGTGAGAAAATGTATTTAGAATTTTGTGTGCTGATTTCTGCAATATGTATGGCTGACATATTTTGTCTGAAAAATTACTTGATACAGAGAAAAACCTTCTCTATGAAAAGAAAAGTAGTGCATATGGCCCAAGTTTACGATTGGTTATTGCAGGTTTGATTAAATGGTTGGCATCCTTTTGTTTGTTTGTGTTGTTGTACCTTCTTGATCACAATCCTTTGTGCTAATTTTAATAAGCCGACCACCACTTGATTGACGGACGACTCTTCAATGATATTGTATCAGTGAAAGTAAAATTGGTGCTCAGTAAGATATTTTATATCAGAGAGATGAGAAGAATTGCCAGAAATTTCAGGTCGCATGCGTTGTTATGTTTGTGCAACTTGAGGAGTGTCTGACACTCTGTCTTTAGATTTAAACACAAAATCCAGAATGGTTTGCCCTCTACACTGATAAAAGCAAGAAAAAAGGAAGTATCATGTTGCATTACCAATACAATAATGTAATAATCTGCTTAGTATATCTCCCTCGCTGGGCTGCTTTTCAGAGAATAGCTGGTGATGATGAATGTTATATGGATAACTAAATTTCTAATGTGCTTTTTGGGGGAAATGTCCATCGATCATTCGTTGAACATGAACTTTGCCTCCAAGAAAGGGAGAAAAAAAAGGGAGAGAGAAGAAGTAGGAGGAAAAATTGAAAGCATCACTTCTTTTTTTTCTGGCAATTTGGTTCTTCTTGATCACATTATAACCACGACAAACTGAAAATACAAAGGCGAAAAATTGGCTTAAAAGGTCCATAACACAACGGGATCCTCTTTGTATACGGAAGACTTTTAGTAAATAATTTGAAGTTTGCTATTTCTTTATTTTTGCTCTTTTCTATTGAAGGAGGGGTGTTTGATAAGTTTTTTTTCAGCACCTTTTTTTTTTTAAAGTATGACTTGTTCTCCGGTGATGGTCTCTGATGGATATCTATATGAATCATTGTAACGAATCTCTGCTTTAAATTATGCAGGAGTTCCACAAAAGCAGAATGTCTAGGTCGTCAGTTTTTCCCGCAGCCACTTATAGTCCGCCTGAAGAAGCTTCATTTAATGAGGATGTTGTTTCCACTGTTGAAAACACCATGAAGAAGTACACTGACAATCTCACACGCTTTCTTGAGGGAATTAGTTCACGGCTGTCACAGTTGGAATTATATTGTTATAATCTCGACAAATCTATTGGAGAGATGCGCTCCGACTTAGGCCGTGATCATGGAGAGTCGGAGTCAAAGCTCAAATCTCTGGAAAAGCATGTCCAAGAGGTCTGTTTCCATTACCTCCATACTTCCTGGGGTCCAATATGTGTTGTGATACTGAATTTGTTAGTTTATGTTGGTATAACATCCGTGCGGTTCTCTCTTTTGGGCACTGGAACTGTTTTGTCAGAGTTCATCTCCAAATACTCTTATTTTGTAATGGCCTGTAGAATTTCTGTCATCTACTCCTTAAACATTCTAGACTGTCATTGTGAATTCCAATTTGCATGTCCATGTGCTTGTGTTTTGATGTGTAAGGCTCTGGTATGATCTTCATTTGAAAATGCGATTGCCTTGGTAATTCAAATATGGAGTCAACGCATATGACTTGTTCATGGACCATGATTTTCTCTTCTGGATGCATGTGCTGTTATAGAGCCTGTAGAACCTTTTCAACTGCTACTAATGGACTATATTTTCCATTGATTACAGGTTCATAGGTCCTTGCAGATCCTAAGAGACAAGCAGGAACTTGCGGACACTCAGAAAGAGCTAGCCAAGCTTCAGCTTGCACAGAAGGAATCATCTCCAGCTAACAATATTCAACAGAACGAGGACAGAGCTTCAACACCCGCTTCTGAAGCCAAAAAAAGTGACAGCTCATCAGATCAGCAGTTGGCACTTGCACTACCACACCAAGTAGCTCCTCAACCCCCTCTCCCCGCCCGACCAGCTGAGCATCAACAGCAGACTCCGATGGCACCCCATCATCTATGCCTTCACAAGTACCTGCTTATTACTTACCTCCACCACAAACATCCAATATGACAGCCTCTCAGACTCAACAATACCTGCCAACACAACAGACTCAAGTTCAAGATCACCCCAGGATGGCCCCACCGCAACCACACTTATATCCTCAGCAGTGGAACCAGCAACTGCCTATTCAACCACCTCAACACCACATTAGAAACTCCTCATCTCAAATGGTTTACTCTAATTATCAGTCTCCTTCTGAAATGGCTCCTAATAATAGCATGCCTATGCAGCAAGTACAATACGTGGGACCATCTCAACCTGGTTCTGCTGGCAGACCAGTTCAACAACAACAGCATCTCAAGACTACTACTGGGTATGGAGCACAAGCAGTGGACCGCTTTGTGCCTACCGGGCCCCCTCCACCTGGAAATGCGTATATGGTTTTTGATGGTGAAGGAGGAAGAACACATCATCATCCGGCCCCACAGGGGGGCCCTCACTTCCAACAAAATGTTTATCCTCCCACTAATATCCCTCCACAGAACCCACAGCGTATTATGCCTAGTGTGTCTATGCGTAACCATCCGTACAATGAGTTGATTGAGAGGTTGGTGGGGATGGGTTACAGAGGTGATCATGTTGTTGGTATCATTCAGAGGCTGGAGGAGAGCGGTCAGCCTATTGATTTTAACTCTGTGCTCGATAGGTTGAATCGAGGACACTCTTCCGCAGGATCTCAGAGAGGGTGGTCTAGTTAAAGCATCCGGCGGGAGTTTACCTGATTGCCTGTACGGTATTTTAGGTTTTCGGTTTATTATGTCCTGAATAAATGATGATGAGATTTATGTTTTATTTGGTAAATACGGGGAGAAAGAGATGCTGGTTTTTATGTTTGTAATCTCTTTCCCTATGTTGCTTTTTTTTTTTTTTTTGCTGGTTATAAGACAAGCTTCCGTACATGGCAATGGAATAAGACCGATTTGATATGATGTTTTTCTTCTTTGAATGTGTTAGATTTCTTTATCAAGTGATTACAAGTGATATTGTTTTTTTCTAGGGGGAAGTTGGCAGTCCAACTTATATCAGCTAATGTGGGCTTAGCTGATCCATCTAACAGTAAGATTCTGTGTGGACACATTTGAATTATTTTCTGTTTGTTTTCCTTGTGAAGATCTATTAGGATAAGTTTGCCTCCAGACACATTTCCTTTTCAATTCAAGTACCAATCAAACATACATTACGTTTTTCTATACTCTAATAATATATACATTTTTCAATTCATCAAATCAAACCTCTCCTCACTCTTTACCCCAAAACAATTCTAGGAAACTGGAAGATCTATTTTACTTTCTAAATTTGCTTTAGCCCTGTCAACAGGTAATATGCTTTTTTTCTTTTTGCAAGCCAATCGGAGTGGGTAGGCATTGAATGCTTGTTATATACATGTAGTAAGATTATAAAGGTTTGATGTTTGTAGTTTGTACATTCTTATTTAAGGTATGAATTTTCAGAAAGAATAATGATAAAACAATTATAATGAGAAAAGTAGTTTGGAGGAAAAAACATAGTTTACACCGTATTTTGGATGTAATTATGTAAAGTTACTCGGTTACACAATGGGATAATTTCACTTATGGTACACAAAGTTTACAACCTTTTCATTTTTGGTACCCAATATTCCCACTTAATCAGTTTTGGCACCCAATGTTTTCCTGTCTGATCAATTTTACTACAATCCTTTAATTTTCCGTTCAACACAAATGGCTCACCAATTGTAGGAGGTGGTTGTCCACATAAGTTCTTTTTGTGCAAAACTCACGAGAGTTTGTTCAACTTTAATTAACAAAATAAAAGTTTATAATATTTGAAAATTCTCCTGACTTTGGTCTCCAGAGTATAACAATAGACGCCAATAAGAATGGCTCCTACACCATTTTTTTTTTAATGTCAGATTTCTATAATCGTCAAACAAGCGGCTACACTATATATTTTTTTAATTAGTTAATTGTCAAAATTTTCGGATAAGTGAAGAACAAAATCGAATATGAAACACCAATTGAATCAAAACATGGTTACATAATAAAACCTACAACACAGAGTACTTAATGAAAAATAAATATGCAACATGTCACCAACTTTTTTTTTTTTTGGGAAACAAGTGAATATATTAAAACTTAACAGAGTCTCATCCACAGGAATAAGATGAGTCGATTCGGATGGAAATGCACCATAATACAAATTACAACCGAGAAAGAGAAAATGCAAATTTAGCTAAGTGGTGTGCCATCCTATTGGCTATTCTTGGAATGTAGCGCAAGGTACAACAGTGAAGTGTGCACCGAGCTCTCGTATGTCGTCGATCACCCTTCCAAGGTATGTGAGGTTCGTTTGCCGTTGATGGTATGCATGGGCTAGTAGTAGGCAGTCCGTTTCCACCTCGACACACTCGAGGTGTAGCTCAGTAGCTATCTTTAACCCTTCCCGGATGCAATGGCTTCCATGATATCAATGGCGAATTCATGGTCGTCTGCTTTTGAAAGTACCTTTAATACTTCCCGTTGTGTTCGTATTGCCACTCCTATACTTGAACCTTCTCCTTTGATGATCGAGGCATCCGTGTTGATCTTGACAGTCCCTTCCCTTCGCGTTGCCACCGATGCACCCCGGCTTTCTCCCGCACACCCTTATCATCATCCCTGACACTTGATATTCATGTAAAGCACTTGAAGGCTAGTGCGAAGCACTCATTATGGGAGATTTCTTTATCTTGGACGTACGCATGTTTCTCGTGATACCATATGGTCCACAAAAGCATGGCAAACAGAGCATCCCGATCTTCATTTTTGTTTTTTGTCAATTCGTGTGTCGGTCGACCATAGACGCCCGATGAAATAGTTAAAGCCGGGTCGAGTCGAAGTGGTGACGCGCGCCAAAAAAATGAGCTCCGGGCGCCTCGCAGCGCATGTTCCACCGTCTCGATCTCTTCACCACATCGTAGACAATATGGGTTGGGGACCGCCTTTACGCTTAGATAACGCGGCTCGAACGGGTAGTGCATTATGTAGCATTTTCCATATGAAAACCTGGACCTTGGGAGGTATAGGAAGCTGCCATACCCATTTCCAAATAGGGGAAGAGTCTTCTGATGTCGATGGCCTGTTAGTGAGGTGAGTCTCCAAAGTCCACCCTACCTTATAGCCGGATTTGACGCCTTGTCAGTTGTAGCCGTGTAATGCCATGTCCATCCGTCCTCGCACCATAATTTCTCAAGGGGATACTCGGAATGTCGGGCTTCCTCATGCGTGAAAATATTCCTTATCAAGTCATCATTCCATTTCGGGTGTCTACCAACATCGGATCACGAACCAAAGATGTCTTCCCGACCTTCGCCTCTTGGTAGGTAAGCTAGGATAGAAATTATGGGTGGATGGTAGCCAAGGATCACTCCATATGCGAATAGAGTTTCCATTTCCAACAAGCTTTCTAGAACCCTTTTTGATGATATCTCTTCCTGTTACAATACTTCGCCAGGTAAAACTGGGGTTATATCCAATTGTAGCATTTAGAAAATCACCGTTTGGGTAGTATCGAGCTTTTAACGTTTGGGCGAGTAAAGAGTTATCATTTTGTAACAATCGCCACCCTTGTTTTGCGAGCATGGCTTTGTTAAAAATAGACAGTTCCCGGAATCCCAAGCCTCCTTCATCCTTCGACTTGCATAGCAATTGCCACTTTAACCAATGTATTTTCCTTTCTTCCCCCTTTGCCCCCACCAAAAATTTGCCATCAAGGAGTTAATTTTCTGGCATATTTCTGATGGGATTTGGAAGCAGCTCATAATGTACGTGGGTATCGCTTGGGCCACGTATTTTAACAGTGTTAATTTTCCTGCTGCCGATAATGTAATTGCCTTCCAGTTTTTCGATTTCTTACCAACTCGCGATTAGTGCATTAAAGATGCTCTTTTTCGACCGCCCACATGTGTTGGCAATCCCAAGTAGATATGGTGTTTTTCTACTTTCGGACTCCCGGTTTGTTAGCAAAGGACATAACATTGGTTTGGTCTACCCCTTTGCTAAAAGTGATTTCGGATTTTTCAAAATTTACCACTTGTCCCGACGCCCCCGTGCGTAGTGATGATATTCTTGATTTCATGTATTTCGTTGCCATTTGCTCGTCCAAAAATTATCTTCACATCGGCAAAGAATAAATGAGAGATTGGCGGAGCTCGTCTGCAGATTTTAAAGCCGTGTATGTTCCCAAATTGTTCCGATTTCGATAAGGGGACGAAAAGCCTCTGCACGAGAACAAAAACAAGTAGGGGAGAGGGATCGCCTTGGCGAAGACCTCGTGTGGGGATAAAAGTATTTCCAGGGATGCCATTAGTAAGAATTGAATAAGAAACCGTAGAGACACAAATCATAATAATAAGAGATGCATATGATTCGAATTCCTAAGCATAACATAACCTGATGTAAAAATTCCCACTCAACCCTGTCATAAGCCTTGCTCATGTCAAGTTTGAGTGCGAATGACCCCTTTTTTTTTTTTAGGTGTGTTGGATTTCATTGCATGGAAGATCTCAAAGGCTAGGAGGGCATTATCTGTAATGAGACGCCCGGGAACGGAGGCTGATTGGCTCGGGTGGATCATATGATTAAGGGCGACCTTGAGTCTATTGGCGATGACTTTTGTAATTATTTTAAAAATCACGTTGCATAAACTGATGGGCCTGAAATCACTAGGGAGTGAGGGATTTTTTATTTTTGGTATCAGAATGATGTGGGTATGGTTGAGAGGGGATAGGTCGACTTGGTTATTAAGAACGTTAAGGATAGTTGCCACAACATCACTCTTAATAGAAGACCAAAAATGTTGAAAAAGAGAGCAGCATACCGTCGGGCCCGGGCTTTTGTGGGTGCATCCGGGATAGAGCTTCAATGATTTCGACTCGGTGAAGGGTGCACCTATTTGATTCGGAGCTCGTTCGGTATTCCAGGATTTATTGCGTTCAGACCCTCGTGAAATTTGAATCGATAGTAGACGTGAACATGTTCTCGAAATATTGCTTAAGCACCTCCGCAATATCATTCTCGTCGTCAACCCTGTCCTCGATGTTTAATATATGATCAATAGAATTTCGCTTTTTACGGCCACATGCTACCTTGTGGAAGAACGCCGTATTTTTGTCCCCGTCTTTGAACCAATTAACCCGAGACCGTTGGAACCACATGGTTTCTTCACGCCGCATAAGAGTCATAATCTTTTTTTCTAATTGTTTAGGCTAGTGATATGCTTGCTTCTTGGAGTTAGGGCCTGAATTTTCTCCAATTGGGTACGTGCGCATTCAAGTTGCTTTCTAATCATACCAAAGTGTGTTGCTTCCCAACCGAGAAGAGCCATTCCAAGTTGTTGGATTTTGTCTTTTGTTTTCATTGGAGAATTACTCGCTGGGTGGAAGTTCCATGCCTGCTGGATAAAAGGTTTGCAAGAGGAGTCTTGCAACTACATTTTTTCAAAACGGAACATCCGCTTTCCTCTTTGGTCCGTCACGCCCCTTTGAGTCCTTCCATGTCAGCAATATTGGGCAATGGTCCGATGAGATGCGGACCATGTGTTCGATTTTATACATAGGAAACTAACTCACCCAAGAGATGTTAGCCACGCATCTATCAAGCCGCTCTTGTATATTATTCGCCCCTTCTTGTCCATTAGTCCAAGTGAATTTGAAGCCGTCAAAACCGAGGTCGTCTAAGTTCTGATCCGGCAGCGTGTCTCTCGAAAGTCTTGATTTTGATGTCGTCTTTTGGCTACCCCACTTTTTCCGAATGATAAAGAATTTCATTAAAGTCACCAACGCACAACCACGGTGAGTTATCGTTTGCATGCAAGGATTTGAGAAGTTGCCACGTGTTTGATTTCAAATGTTCTTCCGGCCATCCATATATCCTCATTAATCGCCACCGCGCCCGTGTCATAGTATGTAGAGAATGGTACTTGGATTGTCAACTCGGATCGATTCTTTCCACATGAAGCATAATCCACCTCTCCGACCCCGTTCCGCATGTCACAATCAACCGCAAAAAATTGGAGAAACCTAGTTTATCGCATAACTTGTCAATTTCTCAATTTAGTAATTTTGTTTCCATAAGGAACACAATGGTGGGATCTTTTCGTTTGATGTCTCGTGTAAGCACTTGAACTGCTCCGAGGTTCCCAAGCCCTCGACAGTTCAACCGAGGCAACTCATTGTGTTCGGCGGGGCTGCTCTTTAGCAGATCTCCGCTGGGTTATTTATTCGTATAAGACTCGTCCATTTTTTCCAGTTTTCGGTCTCCCTGTTTGTGCTTTTTGGTTGGAGGAGTGGGTTGGGAAAGGTCCATGTCTGTTTTGGGCTTTTTGTTTTTTCTTTGTTTTGGAGGTATGGTGACAGGGTTTGTAGAGGGGAAGGTTTAAATTGAAGGAGTCGGGTCCAAGTACTAGGTTTCTTGGGATCGGTACTTTGTGGTTGGGTTGGGGTTTGTGTAAGTTGTTTGGGAATTTGGCATAAGGGTGTCAACAACGGATGATAGAGTAGTCGGTGTGTGGGGATGTGGGAATGTGTTAGTTATCTCCAAAGGGGTTAAGATGGTGGGCATGCATGGAGAGTTCATGTTTGTTTGGATCCGGGTAGGGACATCGGTGAGGTTTGTTTCTCGATGCGTGAGGATGGGTTAAGGTTCGAGGCGGTTTAGGGATGATAGTTTGAAAGGAGAGGTTGAGGAATCGAAGTTAGGAAGTGTTGCTTTGATGCATAATGGGATGATTGGGGTGTCGTTTACGTGAGGGTGGGCGATTGATGGGTCTTCGGGGTTTTGGGTGTGGGTGAGTGTTTTAGTTCGATTTGGTAGATAAGTTGTTTGGATGTTTTGGAGTTTGTGGGAGGTGTGGGAGGGGTATGAGCGTTCGAGCGAGGCCGTTTGTAGGGAGATGCTTTTAACCATGGTCCGTACTTGCCGGAGGGGGTTTGGGCTGCATTGTTGTCATAATCATTACAAGCTCGGAAATGGTGACCGATAATTCCGAGAAAAATAAACGGGTAGGGATTCATATTTGAGGGGATCCACTTTGATTCTCCTTTAACTTTTATTGTAATTCCCCTCGAATGGTTTAGAGATGTCAATGCGATTTTTATTCTAGCCGACTTACCGAATAAGTTGTCTCCATCTCGAGTCCCAAGCGACGAAATTACCAACCCGTTTAGCCATTATAGATAAGGCTTTCTCATTCATGCACGTGATGGAGGTCATAGAAACGGGTCCGAGAAAGGTGTCTCCGTGATGGAAATGGTGGATGGTTGTTCCGTTCCTTCGATTGCCTTAAGGGCGAACAGCACCTTGAAATGCCACGGTTGGTTCGAGATAACCCATTCTCTTTCTTTTGGGTCGTCAAAGCGGAATAAGAATAGGTTTTTGCCCCAATATCTAGCGGTGTAGCCCTTTCGCGGTTTCCACGCTTTCTTCATAACCTCGAGTAAGTAGTAGGAGTTGAAGGCTTTGTGTGTTTTAAGTGTTCCCGCCAAACAAAACCCCTGGATGTTTTATTTCGATCAACAGAATGTGTATCAAAGCATCTGGTCTATCACAAAGTGGTCTCCTGCCGAGAGGTCCTCCATTCACTAGTCCGCTCGATTCAAGTGTAGTCGGGTTGAGCGAATAATTCTGCAAAACCTGCAACAAAGCACCATGAAACAGAAAAGGCACAAAAAACAGAGTCGGAGGTGTTATTAGCACGGGAAAGAGGTGGAATGGGGCGTGCGGGCAGCGGTGATTTTGAGGTCGAGACAGGGATGGGTGGTGAGCGGTGTTGGTTAGATAACAAGAATATAATGTAGTCGGACATAGTTTGACAAATGCCCATGTGAGGTTGTGTGAGACATAAGGATGTGGGTTTTGTGTGACACTATGCAAAACATTCTCTCGACAAGGGTAAGATGGGCCATTAGAGAAAAGGTTGACAGAGATGGGGATGAAGTATGAAGAAAAAGAAAACAGATGAGGAGAATAATGGAGGAATGATGGAGGTGAACGGTGTCGGCGGATAACGGTGTCGGCGGATAAGGGTAGAAACCCTAACACAGCCCACCGGAACTGGTCTCGAAGAGAGAGAAACTAAACTCCTACCCTAAGAGGAGAACCAAGCAACATGTCACCAACTTACTACTTGAGACATGTGGTAACTCCCCATTTCCCCAAATCCACGTGGTTTCACATTATCCACATGGCAATCCTAAATATGTATTTTTTTTTTATATTTTCCATATATTATTTAACCTATACCAATTAATCAAAAATCAAGGACTCTATCTATACAATCTATTTTCTTTTGGGTAAATCGGAGGTTCTATCTATACAAGTTATTATAATCTAAAAGGTAATAAATAATAAAAAATCAAAAATTCTATCTATACAATCTTTTGTTTTTTCATAAATACAAAATTCTACATGCATGATATATATTGACAAGCTATCTATGGCTAACATCCCTAGTTTAGATGGAAAATTTGTAAATAATTTTGTTCCACATTTAGCTTTTCACCCTTGTATCGTATCTGAACTATGTGCCAAATTTTGCTCATATAATCGACAGGTTGGGGATATCACATTAATTTTCCATCCAGGTGTTTGATTAATAAAAACACCAATAAATAAATAAATTGTTAAAATGTATTAATAATATATTGTTTGTTGCTTAATAAATACCATTTAATTTGCTCAAGTGGTTTTAATTAGATACATTGTGTGCAAAGTTAAATAAACAATATTTTCTACCTATTTAAATACTAATAGATTTTTTTTTAAATACATATATTTTTATTGGAAACTTTTGATTAATAAAATTAGCACAATTGATTAAGTAATTCTTTATATGCTAAACACAAAAACGAAACACTTGATATTTTTATTTGATGATGATTACGAATATTGCACCCAAACCTTTGATATCAAGATATTCCAAACGGAATTCAGCACATCACCTGACAAGCCCGGTAGCTCTTCGCCTCCTGATCAACTTGATATCTGTTAGGAAAAGTGTATGGTTTCTATTTTCGGAAAATAGCAAAGAAAATAAGTGTATGGCTAAGTCGAGGCCTGAATTATATTCAGTCTCCGCAAGACGAAATACGCCCCGTATACTGAGTGCTTACGGTTCCGGCGCTCGTTTTTAAGATACAACGACTTTACTATTCCGGTTTAGCAGCACTAGCAAAACCGGAACTTCAGCGAACAACAAAAGTGTCTGAACTTTCAAGCTTTTGAAGGAGGGAAGTCAATATGCTTGAATGCAGAATGACAGGTT
>JABTTQ020000030.1:0-146101 GCA_016081115.2 Rehmannia glutinosa | reverse complement strand
ACGTATTGCTATACAAAGTACGAATGAAATTACATACTTAATAAATCTATTAATACAAATATGTACTCTATACTCTTTGCAAGAAATTAAAATCTGAGAATATGAACCCAAGCGCATACAAGTGAATGGAATATAACACAAAATATGTAGGGTAACAACTCAAACCGAATATTGAAAAAGATTCGGCTCGAGACCAGGTTTTCCAAACCACAAAGTCGATCCACCAGAGAGAACCACAAGTAAGCCAAGAGGTAGAGAGCCACACTAAGCATAGCCACACAAACCCCCAAGAAAAGCCCTCAACGATATTCACAAAGAAACCCTGAAATCCCGAGAAATCCACCCAAACCCTAACCTTTGAGAAGAAGGATAATACAGCAGAAATGGTGGATAAACACAAGTATCACAGTTGTTCTCACAAGCACTCGGATCACACAAGAACACCAACCAGGTGTTGGATTTCTTAGAAAGAGAGATCAAAGTTTAGAGTGAGAAAGGAATCGAGAGAGTTAGAGGAGAGAAAAATATCACGAAATAATGAATTAGGGTTCGGGTGAGAAGGGATTTATAAGGTAAAGCAAGCTGCCCCGATCAAACCTTATAAGCGAGGAGCGATCGAGAATTGATTCAGAGGATCCACGAACAAGGGATTGAGATCCACGCAATCCGAATAAGTGACCCGAGGATCAAATGAACATGGGTTGGGCTCTTGATTGCATTGTGAAAATTTGCCCGATTAGTGGGCTCAAAAGGATATATAGTAAATGGGCCAGAAAGCATGGGCGATATTCCAACAGATAGTATTTTATTATAACAACTCAAAAACTAAAATTACAACTACAATCGCAGCCCAATACAAAGCGATAAGGTAACTAAAAGTCAAGTGGGGAATTGGTAAGACGATTGATTCACAACATGGACTAAAAACTACACACCCCAAACTCTACCACTCCACGAGACTTGGCCTCCTTAAAGGATCTTTCGTAACACACCAAAAAAAAAAAGCGGGCGAGCAACCACTACATATTGCGAAGAAAAAATCGATCCGCTGCACGAGTTTTGCAAATCAGCCAGGGAAAAGAAAATACAAACAAAAAAAGAAAACAACAATGACTATAGCTAACAAACGAGAGGAAAAAAATTGCCTCTCCTCTCCCATCGTCTTCTCGCGACCATCGTTTTCTCGACTCAGACACCTCCCACAGGAGCCAGGCCCGCTTCTCCCTAGACCAAAAATTTGGCCACCTTGAGGCCTTGAGGGACCAGTCATTGTTGGCCCTCAATAAAAACATGGAGGAGGGGAGGGGCGGGCTGTGAAAGGAGATGGAGGAGGAATATGCTAGGGTTTTCTTTTTTTGGGGATTCTGATGAATGGGAGAGAATAAGGTTGATAGCGCATGTTTGGACCCTCCCACATTGCGAACCCTACAAACGGTTTCTTAAATGTAAGTTGCAGGCGGGGGAGGGAGTTAGGTGAGAATCGAGCGGAGATAAATATCTTAGTTTTACAAATTTGTTACCACTAGTTTTCCAAATATTATGAGTTCACTTATTTTAAAATGTGTTTGAGCAAGTGTATAAACTTCTTAAAGTATCTTATTGTATATTTGAGAGTTTAAAGATGTCCTAAATTCATATACTCTCGGTTCATAAGATGATGTCTTAACTTACGCGTGACATCGATCAAGTTTATTAAAACATCAAATCATTGGAACAGATAACATAATAGAAAAACAATTTGGGGTCACTTTTTAAGAAGACGTTACAGGCCAGAAAAGCCCATATCTATTTATCTTGAACCCATATTGAATATAACATTAGCCCGTAGGAAGGATTGAGCCCACACATTTTCTTGGGCCTTGCTTGAAAAGTGACCATGACATTTTGTTCAAATAGTACAGGTCAGAAGTTGATATGTATCGACTCAATGAGACCTAGCTCAATTCTCAAATAACAAAGTTGACAATGATATTTGGAATTTTGGATTTTGAATCTCACTTGAAAAAGATCACTTTATCTATTTTCATTATAGTAAATGCTTTGATATTACAAAGGAGATTTTTGGAGTGGGACATCGAACTGTTGGGCGTTGACAAATGATTTACGATTAGGATGCCATCAGACTACATGGGTCTTGGCTTATTATAGTAAATGTTGAATATTGATATTTGTTTGATTTGTCTACTTCTACAGTATTGTTAATTCATGTTTAATAGTCATTGTCGATTAATATATAAAATATTGCTATATAGTTTATCATCATATATGAGAACTTTGTTGGAAAATTGGATGTGTCATTCTGAAAATAATTCGTGATAGAAGCGGAATCAAATCCAATATTGATATGTATGTGCTTTGTCCAACGTTTTTGTTTGTGATTTTATTGTCTAAGTTTAAAATTTTGTTTTAGATATATATATATATATATATATATATATATATATATATATATTTCATCTGTAGGACTTGGAACTGTTTCTATTTGATTTTGTAGTTAGTTATAAGTTTCTTCCAAGCGAATAAAATTCATTTTGATGTTTAAATAAAAACACGTCTCTTATTTTTAGTGGCTATTCTAAAAAAATTGGCAAGAAAAGATTCAAATTCTTATGTAGTTATATGCTTTGCATATTTTAAAACTTAGTTGAATAATTGATTTTTGACTACGCTTATATTAAATTTACTCGTCAATCAAAGAGCTCCACGTATAGGGTTCATTGCATTATTATGAAACAAAAAGTAGTCTCGGGCATAATTCAACCTGGTAAAAAATTTGGGTGATGTGATGTCCCAATTTCTTTGCGCCATAGCGTAGATGTTCAACTCGGTCTAGCGGCTCAGGACCGACTCGTTGAGGTATATCTCTCGATTCACCTCATCCAAGGCTAGGAACGAAGCAGTGGGCCCTTTTCTGATGAAGTTCATTCTTTATGAAACAAAAAGTATTAAAACCTAACCTTTATAGTACTTTTTTTTTTAATAAAAAATAATAATAAATTAAAGAAAAGTTTGTTCAATCCAAAGTACAAATTGAATTTGAAAGAGACAAGCATGGCTCTGAGGAAATTTAGATTGGGGACTTGGGGGCATCAGAGTCATAGGTGCATTGAGGCTAGAGCTCTTAAAACGGGCCAGCGGGCTGGGGCGGGCCGGCGAGAGAAAATCTCAGCCCAACCCAACCCGTCTTGGGCTGCGGGTTGAAGCGGGCCCATGCCCAAATATTAAAAAAATGAAAAAATGAAAAAAATATTTTTTATTCATATTATTAATTTTAATGAATTAAAGATACTAATGGATAACAAGTACATATTTTATAAAAATATTATATACTTTTATAAGAGACAAAAATATAAAATATCAACTATACTATTTTTTTGTCTATTTTATCTATTTTTCTCTTTTTTTCTTTTTTTTTTTAATTTACGCGGGCTAGCCCGCTGGCCCCTTGAGTTAGCCCGTTTAGGCCCATCCCTTGGCGAAATCTTAAATCTTAACTCACCCCCATCCTTAGGCGGGCGGGGCGGGCGGCTAACGTGAAGCTGCCCGTTTAATGACTTTAAGGCTATTGGGGTGATGTTGATTTAAGAATTCACTGGAGTATGTGACCATGTTTGGCAAAAAAATTTTAAATCTTTATGTGAAATTTCTTTGAGATTTGGTCATTTTTTTTTTTACAATTAGTCATTTTTATATAAAAATTTGAGATTGATCTATTACCCTCTATAAGCGGTAATCTTGACTGCTTCATGATGTGGCATTTTTATTTTGAAAATTTTAATTTAATCACATTTTTGTTGACTTTCAGACTTGTGGATTGTTTTGGATGAAAATTAATCCTACATGGCAAAATGGAGGAAACTTAAAGTTTTTGAAAAAAACTGAAAAATTATCTAATAAATTTGAAAATTATTTCAATAAAATTTAAAATTATTTTCAATTAATTAAAAAAATTATAAAAAATATCCAAAATTATTGAAAAATCTAAAAGTTAAAATATATAAAATCTGATCATTTGTTTAAAAACTAAAAAAGTAATAAAAATCAAAATTATTTTATCCAAAAATTATAATAATAAAAGTTTGAAAATTATTGAAAAACTATGAATCATTTTTAAAAAAATACATTTATTTAAAATATTTTAAAATATTTTAATTCCAAAATAAAAAAACTCAAAACTCTTTTTTAAAATTTTGAAAATTGTTTTAAAATTCTGTATTTTCTAAAAATATTCAGATTTTAATATTCCGGTTTTGGGGAAATTTTTAAATTTAAAACAAAGTATTTTTCAAAAACAAATTTCAGTATTTTCTTTCATTTTTAGATTTTTTAAATATTTTTATTTTGCAAAAAAGTTCTATGCTTTTACCCATTTTGGAGTTTATATGAAAATTCAGATTTTTGGATTTTTTTCAAATATTTCGATAGTTTTTAATTCTTTTTTAGATAAATTTCCATATTTTAAATTATTTTCCAAATTTTTAATTTTATATTGAATATATATAATATTTGAAGTAATTCTAAGATTTTAACACAACTTTTAGTTTTATAAACAAGATTTGATTTTTAAAACATCCTTTAGTTTTAAAAACAATTTTTTTTTCATTTTAGTATTCTAAAATATTTTAAATAAATTTCAATTTTAAAAAAAATTAAAATAGTGTATTGTGTTTTTAACAATTTTCTGATTTATTTTTTGTAATTTTCGAAATACATTAATAACTTTAAGTTCCCTCCATTTTGCCATGTAGTATTAATTTTCCCTCCAAAACAACCCACAAGTCTTCCAAGTCAACAAAAATATGATTAAATTAAAATTTTGAAAATAAAAATGTCGCGTCGGTAGAAGCGGTCAAGATTACCTATAGGGGTAATAGGGTGAATCTCAAATTTTTATACAGAAAAAGGACTAATTGTAAAAAGTAAGAAGAAAAAGGACAAAACCTCAAAGTAAGCTCAGATAAAGGATAAAAAAAAATTTTGCCGACCATGTTTATCCACACACATATTATAATGAGGCCCACCCTAATCATTTTCATTAATCACACTTCCCAAACTATATTATATCACATTTATATTCCAAACCTAAATTTATTGCATCATTTTGTCCCACAATGTTGATTTCAATTAAATATTTGTTGTTTTCGTGTATTTTTCCCATATCTTTCCGCATAAAAAATACAAAATTACATTGTATGATCAGGTAGGGGTAGCTTGATATTTTTACATATATTTTATTCTTTTTCTCTTAATCGAGACGGCTCGAGTTGAGCTTTACATCTTATCGAATAAAAATGTGTTGGTAGAGTTCAAACGAGCTTTTAAAGATCAATCTCGAATCGAGTAGTTTGCTTCATTATTCAGCCCTACGACAATTCTTTACACAAAAACTTGTGTGAGGCGGTCTAAATGGATATAATCCATGACAAATCTATAGTTAAATAAATTTACCAAACTCAACTCACTCATACCCATGAAAAATCCATATTTTGGTATGTATTTAGGATCCATCCCGAACTTAGATCCATAAACAATCTCACATAAAACATCATCTTCAACTTAAAATAATATAAATAATTGAAAAAAAGAAAACATTATCAAGGACCCTATACCCTACTCTCGAATTTTCCTCAAAACACGTATTACCTACCAGTTAAAAATCATATAGACTCTTTTTCAAAAAAAAAAAAAAAATCTCATATAGACCCCAAATCTCCCTGAATTTAGCTCAATCAGTAAAATCCACTCACCCCCACAATTCTTCCTGCTAATATTTCGATTAACCATGGTTCGAGGCTCCTCCAAGTCGCAAGCTTCCTCCGGCTCCACCTCACGCCCCGGTACGGTGGCCCCGCGAGATCGGCCGCTGCCACCGCCGGGATGCGCCGTAGGAGGCTGGGCGGCGGATCGTCCTCCGGTAACTCCTCCGCCCTCAGCAGCGGCGGCGGTAGCAGCAATATGCTTCGATTCTACACCGACGACTCGCCGGGGCTGAAGATTAGCCCCACCGTGGTTCTCATCATGAGCCTCTGCTTCATCGGATTCGTCACCGCCCTCCACGTTATCGGCAAGTTTTACCGATTCAAATCCGGACCCTAATCGCACGGTTCGGGTCGAGGGTTTGGATCCGGGATAATGGTGTAGCTGCCACGTGTAAATTTGTTACTCTGTTTTTGGCTTTTGGGGGACTAAGTACTAACTAATAGGAGGGGCTAATCTTTAAATAAATTTCACTTGTTGGAATTGTCGAACTTTAAATTATATATGCTCCTTTTGTTGTGTGTGAGATTTATGTTGGTTTCCAGTTAATTTTGTGGTGTTAATATTGCTTGTCTTGCTAATTTTGTAGTACTAAATGTTTTTTTAAAAATTCCGCCCGTGCGATGCACGGAGTGTGTATTAGAAAAAAATAATTTTAATTTTAAAGATTACAAAGTCTGGAATTTTAATATATAGTTAAAATGTAAAGAAATAAATATTATATATATAAGGGAAAAAACACTTTTATTTTTACCACTACACCATTGAAAATCAACATCTGCAAAATACTTTATACATTCATTTAAAAAATATGTCAAAGAAACATAAAAAAAAAATGAATAAAGTAACATAATATAAATCAATCAACCTGATAGATTGGCACCTTTGTTTAAAATCAATTATCCTATTTGGACCAAAAAAAATTTAAAACTTAAATGGCCTAAGTATTCAATAACCAAATATATATTTTGTGGACAAATGTATAACAAAGAGAAATTGGTCCAAATCACTTGAAGAGTATCCAACAATTACTTGGGCTCGGGCAAACAACTATTACAACAAAACTTGAATTCTGTGTTGCCCTAAAAAGGTCGTAGATGACATTCCGTCAGAGTTTACACATTTGCCGTCTTCATCCAAGTAATTTTGAATCACCTTCTGCTTTCTTATCCATCGAGTTGCTATCTCCATCAAAAAAATTGAGAAATTAGTTTTCATGAAAAACAATAGATTATTTGTTTTTGATTCATCGTTTTTATTATTTTTATTTAATTTTTCCAAATCAACGCTATGTTAGTGATCGATTTTGTAATTTCCCCTCAAGATTTCCATATATATCAAACATTCTTGGGTAGCTACCCAACCCAAGTGGGTAGCATCTACTTACCCCATTCAATAATTGGTCATGCACAATATTCTATGAATGACATATTGCAAGTTTTTATTATGGGTTTGGAAATAATTTTTATATTTAAATGGGAAATAAATTCCATGGAATAAATTATAATCAACTACATTATTTATTACTCAGGCCCAAGACAACTGAAGGGATTAATAAACTAAATTGATTTTATTGTTTTTAGTTGCACCACTTTCTATGCAAAAAATAGATTAGGATTTAGGCAACAGAGCTCCACTCTAAAGCAGGGCCTGTTTATTTATTAATGGTTGTCTAGATTAGTCCCCTCACGAAATACGAAGGGTTTCTTCAAAATATGAATAACAAAAATGCTGGACACATTTCTTTTTCTTTTCAAAGAATGCAGGACATGTTTCTTTTCTAGAACTCCCCAAACTTTTCCTGCGCGTGATTACAAAGCTTGCTATATTTTCGTTTTTTTATTCTTCTCGTTAATTCCATAATTAGCAACAGTTTTTGCAGGAACTTACTTAAAATAGGACTTTCTTGCTTTTATATATATATAGATATAGATGCTACACTAAATACGATTAGTTAAGTGTTACATTTATTGGTAGTTGTTTGTGGTGAGGTGCACATCAATTTTCATTAAATCTATAATATGTTAGTTCAACCATAAATCTTCACTCTCAATTTCCGCCGGGACCCGCCAACATTGACCTAAACCTACACAGAGGTTAGAAAGACGGCGGAGGTTTTCTCCGACTACCTCACCTCGACGTCGAACTTCTTAGAAAAAGAGAGTAAATATAGCATATAAGTAAAATATGTAGAGAATGCCATGTAACCCATATATGTTGAAGGGATATTTATACGGTAATTAGAGCTAGAGTTTTCGTGATTCCCAAAACGATTCTGAGGGAATCTAGAGTTTGTTCTGTGGTTATGTCGAGATTTGTTATTAAATTTTATCCATTAAAATATCTCAAACTAAGTTGTTGGTCTCAGTTGAGCTCTCCATTCTTATCAAGACCGAGCTCAACCAAAAGGCCCCAGGCCGACGAACCTTTCGAGAGCTTATTTTGGGTAGCATGCCCCAAGCCTTATAAGCTCGGTTTCCATATCAAAGATTAATTTGGCTCATATTATCTTTGAATCAAATGCATGTGCACAATATATCATGTCTAGCTAAAATCGCTTAAAAAGTTCATTTAAAAGCAATTCTAGCTAGACATGATATTTTCTAACTTTTATTGTGAACTTAAATGAATTTTTTAAACTAAAAGTCCATTTAATATCTTTTAATACGTTTGGTGGTTTATATAGGTTGCATTTTTGAAACAATTCATTCAAATTCCAGAAAGTCCATTGGGAAAAGGAAAGTGAGTAAAGACGGTTTTCAAAATTAATTTTCTGCAATTTTATTTGGAGGTTATTACAAAAATTGATATTTTTCAAATTTATTCTCTATTATAATTCATTATTTTTTTTAAAAAAAATGGTTCATTAAATATGTATTACACTGTAAGATGACTTGTTGGAAAAATATTTATAAAATGTCCATTTTCGAAAGTGATTTTTATTGGAGAATTGCTCTAAACGTACCTTAAATATTTTGTCTTAAATTCGAAGACACGTAATCCATATTAGATGTTGTACGTTTGAACACATTAGAATAATTTTTTTTAATAAATGGAAATATGTATACAAAAATTTGAAAAAAAATGATGATTACTAGTCAATTAGAGAAAGGAGCATCATTAGAAGGCTAATTTAATAGGATATTGTGATTGCCACTCAAATTTACGTTTTCAGGTATTTATAAGGTTTTGAGATTTAAGGTGTAGGCGCCACTTCATGTAAGTCAAGCGGCTACGATAATCTAGAGAGGGTGAATAGATTATTTCCATCTTTTCGATTATGCCTTATTTTTTGAACCAAATACACCAAGACAATAAAAATGTGCGGAATGTAAATAACACGCGTCGATTTATAGTAGTTCAACCCACCTAGGGCATAATCTACTATCACCCAAAGATATCCGGGATGGGTTTTGAAAAAATGAATTTTATTAATTTACCACAATTAATACAAATTCAACTTACAACACTCAAGAAAACCACACTCTTCTTCAACACCTTTGGAGATTACCACAATCTCCCTTTGAAGATTACCACAATCTTCCTTCAATGCGGCACCTATGAAGATCACTACAATCTTCAATCTTGAAGAATATCAAATTCTTCAACACCTCAAAAGAGCTTTACACTCTTGAAACATCTATCACCTAGATCACTCAAGTGTATTATTTCCACAAGAATACTCACGAGGATGTCTTGTATTGAATGATGACCAAAATCAAGATTACAACTCAATAATGAATAATACAATTTGAGTGCAAGTGTAATCAAGAAATGAAGGCCTAGACCTCAAGATGTGAAAGTGAAGCTAGGCAAATTACAACAAGAATTATAACAATAAAGAGCTAAAGACTTTGCTTGAATGTATCTTGTTGTGTTGTATCTCAAGTATTGTTTTTGGTTGCTCCAAAACTTCCTCTATTTATAGGAGATGATTGATCAAGCATAGGCTCATCTTGGGATTGAAAATCTCTGAAAAAATACAATTAAAATCAAGAATATAGCTGTTAGAAATCAATCCCACAATTTAAGGAAAGTTTGTCTGCTGCACAACGGTTAGAAATTTGCTGTCAAACTTGAGGGCGATCGATCGCGCACTGATAGAGATTAAAAAAAACACAGCAAAATTAACATAGGGCGGCCGTCCGGGTCTTCGAGAGTCGACCCATGAAGACGGTCCCCAATCTTAACAAAGGTTGATTGTTCTTTTCAAGCATGAGCATGCGAGGCAGGTCGCGCCAAGGCGTCGATTGGCTGGCCGTCGACTGCTCAATATTACCTCGGTCTCATTTTGTTCCAAAATTCATCTTGAGTCACAGGTTGCCTATGGGGCCAACCTGGTCGACTAAAAGAGACAGAAATATTGTCGATTTTTGTCGAAAATAAACTTCAAAATACTTGAAAATTTAGTGAAAACATTTTAAACTGATCGGGAGTATTTAGACAACATTTAGGAACCTTGTTTTGATGTAAAAACTTATTAACATAAAATCATTAAAAGTGTTGTCCAATTTTATCTAAAATAAAACTTGAAGAAATACTCCAAATAAATAGTAAAAACATTTCAAATCATTTAGGAGTATTTGGACAACAATTAAAAACATTGTTTTGGTGTAAAAATAAAATCATCAAAATTAAGATAAAAACATGTATCAATTAATCTCCCCCTTTTTGATGATTACAAACCAAAACAATTTTTAGAAATACTAGGAGGACAATGTTTTAAACGATTTTCCGGTAAAACATCTAACCGTTTAGAAGCGACCAAAATTTCCAAAGTAACAAGCAACCAAAAGGGAGTAAATATTATCCAAGTATAGCACAAGCTCCCTATCAACAAGCACATCAAAAGATCAACCAAAAGCTAAAAACTTAGCTTTTCCATATTGATCTTAAGTACAAGAGCTTATAAGCTCCCATTTGTCAACAAAACATCATTAGACAAGTATATAAGTCCATCATGCAACAATTGGACTAAGTATAGTCCACAACTTATGGCTTTAAGAAGTCATAGCTTATAGCTTTTATATCGAGCTTTTATTAGCTTCTTTGAGCTAACGAGCGATTTCATATTTCTCCCCTTTGGAATCATCAAAAAGAATATTAGGATGATAAAAATATCATACAAGTATATCAAAGTGCGCAAACATACAATTTATCAACCATTGAAAAAATTAGGCTTAGAATCAGAAGAAATGGGAGAAAAGTATCATGAAAAAAATCCATAAGCTCGTTTTGTTTGCCGAGGACATAATCTCAATAAGTATTTAAGACATTTGAAAATGAGAGAATCATGTAGGTGATGAATCTTTCATTGAGACATTTTATCGAATACTTGGCGGGCGTAAAAAATTAAAGAGAATAAATATAGCCCTTGTAAAAGATATTAAACCAAGTTTTCATCACCAAAAATAAATTTTCAACATATATATCCAACAAATAAGAGGTCGATAAAATAAATTCTCAAGGTTCAACCTAATTGAGATAATTTTAGCCAAATGCCATCAAACAAAAATTTAAAAAACATCAAGTAGTCCATGTCATACATCAAACAATGAATATAAGACATTACAAATGTCCCAAATTATCCATCTAAACAAAATGATCAAGGCATAATGTGATGCTTTTAAGCAAAAATTAAAAGAAACACTTTTACCATCAAGTACTTCATACCAATTATCAAATAATTCAAGACTAGAGTATTTTTATCATCAAATACTCCATCAATACCATAATCAAGATCAACAAAAGCCACTTTCATACTTGCTATTTTTTACCCCTTCAATAAACAACAAGCAAATGTCATTAGAACAAAGAGAGTTATACAAATCAAGTTCATTACAAGAAAATTAAATAGCGTAAAAAGAAAAGAGCAAGAAGTAGTCATTCTCATCGGAAGGAAGAAAAGCATGTGTTGAGATAGGAAACTCTTTAATGAACTAACCCCGATTTCATGATTGATTTTTGCATCTTGGAGGTCTTTTGATCCAAAGCCTCATATCGAAACTTCATGATATGCTCTTGGTTAAATCATATTTACGGCAGTGTAACTCTGACGGTTGAGGCCTTACGTGTACCCTCAGAATTCTTGCCCCATCACCGGCGCATCAATCTTTTCGCCTCAACATCATCAAAAAAGTCGTTTTAATTTTCGGATGTAGAACCTTGGCCCTCTTCCTTTAGCCATTTTAGTCGGCCGAATATCCATATTTTGTAATGTTGACCATTTGTGAAATGTTGTCAATGTCAAAATCATTTTGAAACGCCTCCCAGTGCATTAGAAGAGGTAGCCCGATGTATAAAGCTTGCCAAATCCAATTACCCACGTGACAAACTTCTTATTTAGTGTGTGATAGACTCAATTAAGCATTATTGGATAAATATGCGCCAAAAAATTAGCGGTTCCTTCTAGCAATTTTATAAGTTAAAAAGTAATCCATATAGCTGGCATTTTAGCTTGCCACACACATATACAATAAATGACAATACAAAGAAATAATCCACATTAACTCAGGGTCGGACCAATAACGAATATTTTGTGAAACGCCGAAAAAAGGTTTTAACCTGCCATAGAAACACCGGCGTATCATTATTCCAAATCCCACAAGCGAAATAATCTGACCCGCTGCTTTGGCGTGTAAAAGCCGACAAATGTCATTGAGTCCACCTAAAAATGACCCCCTTACCAGCAATTCAACACAAAGAGGCTTCTATGAGCATCATATTCGACCCACATATTGGCATAAAAATGTAAATCACGTCAATAAATCATATAAAACTATAAAAATTTTCCCGCAGTACATCACTTGTTCTTCAAAAAAATCTCTAATAGTAGGGAATGCTCATTTTGAAAATAAATTCGTCGATAAATTTTCGTCGCAGCTATCGTTTACATATTCACATTCTCAATGAAGTATACCTCCGCATATTTGTTGATAAAATCTAAAACATTAGTAGGCCGATAGTAAGTATAAGAGATTTCTTACTTTTGCCCAACGACGATTTTTTGAATGAAATCGCCCCGCGAGGAGTTCGGCGATCCTGAGGGTTGGAAGTATAGGGTTTTGAATATCATCTGGCTTGAGCTACATTCCTTTGGGTAGCTCGAATATCCGTTGTTAGAAACTTCCTCTTAGCTTATTTCTCAAAACCCTCTCGCTTTTCTTCGGCTTAGGTAATATTTTGACTTGGTGGAATTTCTTGGTGGAGCCATAAAAGTGAAATACTTGCAAAAATGTAGTAGATTAGAAACAAGAATTACAAGAATTGATGAACAAATAAGGATTATAGAAAGGGATGAAGATTTCTCAGCGATTTTTAGGGAGATTTTGTTTACGCAAAAATAAGAAGCGACGCGATTTAAGCGAAAAAATGTAGGCGGCGGCCAGTGGTAGGTGCGACGGTTGCCTACCCTTGACCGTCCCATGCAATTTTTCAATCCCGGTTTTCGAAATCGATTTTCACCCAAAAGTTTTAAAATTTTGCAAAAGGATACTCATGGACTAAATCCAACAAATACGAGTTTTAGAAAGCATACACTCGAGAAAGGCGGCGAGATTTCACGAGAGCGCCTCTACTTGAGAAAATTCACAAAATCATTTAAGTAAGACTTAAGGGGATGAAATGAAATAGTTTGAAAGGTGCTAATCATGACATGAACAAAATATCAGTACTAAAAATAATACGAGTGAACACACCTCGATGATTTAAGTATTTCTTGATGAAAGTAATGGCAGGATAGCTAATGAATGAGAGATATATAACTCATACAATTCTTTAAACAAATTTTGCACAAGACATAATAAGCGCAAGTGTGGGCCAAGCAATAAGAGATAAAAACACATGTTTCAAGTAAGTCCACAAGATTTTAAAAACAACATATAAGGTCTCATTTTCAAAGGATTCTTAAAACACAAATATATATAGAAGGCAAAAAATTGAAAACTCATTTTGCAATTAAGGCACAAATAAAAACATGCATACTAAAATAAAATGCATATATAATTTCCAAATACGAAATTACTAATTACGCCATTTTCCATGGGTTGTGTCGTTCCCATTGTTGATGATATCTTCCCTTTGAAAATCGCCTTGTTGATGATAGCTTCTCCAATTGCTCCATTTCCAAGGATTATGTCATTCCCATTGTTGATAATGTCTTTCTTGAAATTCATTGTTATGACATGTCTTCTCCTTTGATCAAATGAGATGGTCATTTGATGTCTTCTAAGCGGTATGAATTTTTCTTGATTTTTATTCGCCAGTGCCTAATATGACATCTTCGTTTGTGGTAACTTCAAGTGTTTGGGTCCTTTGGGATTAGTTTTCCAGACTTTTAGGTCTCCAACAATAATTAGAGCTATTTCTAGCCCGACAAGTATTTACCGTATGACCCTTTTACCACAATGGCTTAGTAATAATTTTTGAAGCATAATGACCAACATGCATAGGGACTTGATTTCTTTTCACATAATTAACAACACTAGGCTTATAATCAAAGTCCTTGTTTCAATTTATCACAACTATGAATATCAACAATATCAGCCATTTTAACAATACTAAGTCGATTTAGATAAATCATTTTTATGCAATTAAAATTCTCAACAAGAATACTATTTTCTTTTTCAAGGTTTCTAACCTTGCTCAAGGTGGTGGTGTGATAACATGATAGTGATTCAGGAAGTAAATAAACTATCCTTATCATTTTTCAAAACATCAATTCCTTTTTTTCAAATTTTGTACTTAACAAGTAAACTTTGGAATTCATTTTCAAGGTCATCAAAATCATTTTGCAAATCACTATAATCATTTTGTATAACAATATCATAGGAAGTAGAGGGTTTGAGACATACCTCGTTTTTTCTTCGATGCCTATAAAAACATTGTTCAACTCATTTATAGTTGGAAGTTGTAAAAGTGCTTGTTCTTTAGATTCGACCTTGTATCCTTTGGTATAGATGCTTTTGAGTTGCTCTATCATTTTGCATATACTTCATGAATGGATTCTAATTTTTTCATACTTCATGAGCGATCAATTCCTACAATAAGATTGTATTCCAAATTGGTAAGTGAACAATATAAAATATTTAGAGCTTTACCATTTAAGGAGATGATTTTCTTTCTTCATCATTGAGCTCCTTGAGAGCTTTAGAAAGAGTATATTGTGTGTTTCATCGAAATGGATTCTCCATTGATGACTATGTTCCAAATATTTAACCCGCAACCTTGTAAAATAGCATTCCATTCTTTCTTTCTAAAATACAAAAATTTTTGGAATTAAATCGAGGAGTGGCTTGGTGGTGGAGTGTCTTAGGAAAGGTGAGCTTCAATCGTAGCCGACGATCGTTCCTCTTCACTCGCGATGTGAAATGAGCTTGCCAAAGAAGTTTGCTTTGATACCACTTGTAAGTCCAGCGGCTACGATAATCTAGAGGGGTGAATAGATTATCTCCATCTTTTCGATTATGCCTCTTTTTTAACCAAATACACCAAGACAATAATAAATGTGCGGAATGTAAATAACACGCGTCGATTTATAGTAGTTCAACCCACCTACGGCTAATCTACTACCACCCCATATATCCTGGGATGAGTTTTGAAAAAGAAAAAGAATTTTATTAATTACCACAATTAATACAAATTCAACTTACAACACTCAAGAGCACCACACTCTTCTTCAACACCACCTTTGAGATTACCACAATCTCCTTTGAAGATTACCACAATCTTCCTTCATTGCACCTATGAAGATCACCACATCTTCAATCTTGAAGAATACCAAATTCTTCAACACCTCAAGGCACCACACTCTTGAAACACCTATCACCTAGATCATCCAAGTGTATTATTTCCACAAGAATACTCACAAGGATGTCTTGTGTTGAATGATGACCAAAATCAAGATTACAACTGATAATGAATAATACAATTTGAGTGCAAGTGTAATCAAGAAATGAAAGCTTTAGACCTCAAGATGTGAAAGTGATAAGCTAGGCAAATTACAACAAGAATGATAACAATAAAGAGCTAAAGACTTTGCTTGAATGTATCTTGTTGTGTTGTTTTTGGTTGCTCCAAAACTTCCTATATTTATGGAGATGATTGATCAAGCATATGCTCCTCTCGGGGATTGAAAATCTCTGAAAAAATACAATTAAAATCAAGAATATAGTACATAGAAATCAATCCCACAATTTAAGGAAAGTTTGTCTGCTGCACAACGATTAGAAATTTGTCAAACTTGAGGGCGACCGATCGCGACCGATAGAGATTAAAAAAAAACAAAAAAGAAAATTAACATAGGCGACCGGTCCAGGGGTCTTGACGGCCGACCCTTGAAGGACCTCCCCTCAATCTTTTGTAACAAGGTTCGATTGTGCTCGCTTCAACGCAAGACAAGGCAGACCTGGCCGCACTCGCGCCTCAGCGACGATTGACTGATCCATCGCCGAGCGGCAGATGCACTTGGCTCGACACGCTCAATATTACCTCCGTCTCATTTTCTCGTTCCAAAATTCATCATCAGGTACATGTTGCCCATGGGTCGGCCAGGTGCCGACCAAGAGACATAAATGTTGTCCATTTTTTGTCGAAAATAAACCTCAATAAATACTCCGAAATTTAGTAAAAATATTTTAAACCGATCGGGAGTATTTAGACAACATTTAGAGAACCTTGTTTTGATGTAAAAACTTATTAACATAAAATCATTAAAAGTGTTGTCCAATTTTATCTAAAAAATAAAACTTGAAAAATACTCAAATAAATAGTAAAAACATTTCAAATCATTTAGGAGTATTTGGACTACAATTAAAAACATTATTTTGGTGTAAAATAAAATCATCAAAATTAAGATAAAAACATGTATCAAACACTTCATATGTGGGATTATATTTGCAATAATTTTTGGGCACATGATGTTAAATTATTGTTGAATAACTCATCCCATCTCCTTCGGGATGGAATAATTACACTCTTCTAATAAAAATTTGCAAATATATTTTGACCTTATTTTATACCATATACTATAATTTAAATCAAAATAAATTTATAATGATTTTTATTTAGCACTCTTGGAAAAATCGCCTACCCACGAAAAATTTGTAGGTAAGTATTAAGATCTCAGTAAAGTGGAGGTAAAATTAATGTAAGTAAGTATTAAGATAATCGTAATTGTAGCTATTTACCAATAATTTTAGATTTTTGTAAGTAAATATTTATCTACAATGATTTTACCTACACTTAACATTTTATCTTAATACTTATCAACATATTTTTTCTCATTGGTAAACTAATTTTTTCAGTAGTGCTAAATAAAAATTATTATAAATTCGTTTTTTAGGTAAAATGTGATTTTGAAAATATTAATTGCTAGGGATAATTACAAAAACACCTCTAAGGTTTGGGCTAATTATAAAAAATCCAGAGATGTTTCAAAATTACAAAAATTCCATTAGGTTTGATTATGTGTTAAATTTAAAGCAGTAATCGCAATGATTTGTAAATATCAATATGTTTTTGATATATTTTTTTCTTATAAAAGGGAAAAGTATAAGACTTCAATCAAACCTCCAAGGTTTTATGTAATTTTCAAAAATCTCTAAGTTTTTTTCTGTAATTAGCCCAAATTCAGGGTGTTTTTGTAATTATCCCTAATTGCAATAACATTCTTCATTTTGAGAGGAGAGAATTACTTACTATTGGCGCGCATTTTCTCTTTCATGAGGAGCGCCAATCGTAACCGCCATTAACGCTGAACCCTTTCTCCTCCACCAAACAAATCTGAAAGTATGCCAGAGAGAGAAGACGACCGCCATTTCTCATCCTCATTTTCTTCTCGTTGCCAGGAAATTATTAACCCAAACAACGGGAAACCTGAGATCCTATTTCCTTTTTCCCCAAAACATAAGAGAAAAAGAAAACAATCGGAAGAAAAATGAGCGTGATCGACATTCTGTTCAGGCTTGACGACATTTGCAAGAAATACGACAAATACGACGTCGAAAAGCAGCGGTCCCTCAATGGCTCCTCCGACGATGCCTTCGCGCGGCTCTACTCCTCGTTTGAATCTCAAATTGACGCCACTCTCCGGGTCTATGTCATACTAATTTTACCTTAATTATTTTGTTCTGGTCATTCTGGAATTTTTTTTTGCTTATAATTGTTATTTTTTTTTGGAAATACTTGTCTCCAGAAATCGGAAGTGGCGGCGGTTGAGACAAACAGGGCAACCGTGGTGGCGTTGAACGCGGAGGTGCGGCGGATGAAGGCGAGGCTCATGGAAGAGGTGCCTAAATTGCAGAAACTTGCTCAGAAAAAGGTTATTTCTTCTTTTTTTATTATAACCCTTTTGTTTTACATTTTTGGAATTTGGGCGTATTGTGAAATTTCATTAATTTGTTATGAGATTTTTTGAAATCATTATAGGTGATAGATTTTATTGATCATTTTGGTATTAAATGTGGTTAGAAGGGGAATATACAATTCATGTACAAACTCGCACACACATACATTAAGATGACCAAATTCGAAAGTTATGCATCAATCATAATGCATGATGTATTCATAGGATTACGAAATGTATTTTTTATTATGATATTTGTCAAGAAACTTGTGCTTGCTACTGCTTTATATTGTCCTTCTATCATTATCATTGAAAATACAGAGTTCTTATCTTCAAGTTGTTGGTATATGCTTCGGTTTTATGAGGTGAAGGTTGATATCTTGTCTAAGTTTCACAAATTGTGGACACAACCACCGTATATTTCATCATATTCCTAAGGGATAGGAAACACCTTCAGAGTTCTAGAATGCACCAAACTAAGTTCGTTATGATTCTTGGTTCCTTCTTAGTTCCTTGAAGAAAACAAGAAAAGGCCGTGAAAGAAACATTGTATTTTGAGATTACCTAAGGAGACTTCACTTTGTATCAAACAAAGAGCAAGAGACGAAATTGCAAGCCGTTTCTTGAATGTTTACTTTAAACTTGAAGCTATTGAAACAACAGCTCAAAAGGTTTACTTAGTTTCTTGGATACCCATACAGAACCTGTCCACCCTAATGCTGCAACTCTACTTTCTACGAATGGAACTTATTTCTTTTGGTATGGAGAAAGGTAACTGATATGCCATAGACCATAGAGAAAGCATAATAACATCAACAATAGCATTGAACTTGATAACTAATCAACAAGCATCACAATTGGTTTTCCACCACCATGGGGCTATTTTCGTACTGTAAAGATCAAGATAGCTAGGATATTTTCGAGATTGATATTTTGATGATGATTAACAATGTCATCAGGTGAAACACTCTCTAAAGAAGAACTAGAAGCTCGTAATGACCTCGTTCTCGCACTTCCAGAGAGAATCGAAGCAATACCAGATGGCAATAGAGGTGGACAAAAACTAACACAAGGCTGGGGAGCTTCTCATAAAAACATAAATTCGACTCTGGTGATTATTGATACTGCAGTTTTTCTTGTACATAGAACTCCTTATCAGTTGCTTAATAACTTTCTTATGACCTGTATAAATCTATATCAGATGGGCAATATGATGCTGATTTCTTTGAACAGACTGAAGAAGCAAGTCAATTTAGGCAGGAATATGAGATGCGGAAAATGAAGCAGGCTTGTAACTTCTCTATTTGCTATATATATATATATTCAGAATATTTCATATTATTCAATCTTCCCATATAATCAAATTTCATCTCATGCAGGATCAAGGTTTGGACGTAATATCAGAGGGTCTGGATACATTGAAGAATTTGGCACAGGATATGAATGAGGTTTGCTAAGTTGTTTCCACATTTGACACCATCCTAAGAAAATTGAGATTAATTTTTTTCACTTCTTCTTTTTCCAGGAATTGGATAGGCAGGTCCCATTGATTGATGAAATAGATACGAAGGTTTGAACATTTGCCCCTTGAGGACAGTACTTTTTTTTTTATTTGAAAGACAGAAGAATCTATTTCACCTAGTGTTCTCCTTCGTATTGCAGGTGGATACAGCATCAAGTGATCTGAGACGTAATAATGTTAGATTGAAGGAAACACTTAATAGGGTATATGATACAAAAATGTGTCTTAATTCTGAAGCCAATTTTTTTTTTTTTTCTTTCTCTCATACATATTTTTCTATCTCGAATAAATGTGTTGCAGGTGAGGTCCACACGAACTTCTGCATTGATATCATTCTGCTGTGTATTCTTCTGGGAATTGCACTCTATTTATACAAGTGAGTCCTCTGGCCTTTTCATTGAAGCCATGATTCGAGATGCATGCCAAATATCATTTCCATGCTTATCCAGATGTGCTATAATTTATTTATGCAAATGGTCTTGAGCCTTGGTGTTCCATCACAGTGCTGTAACTTATAAAATTACATGTTTATTTTCAATTAAAATATCATCATATACTCAGGTAGGTTAAGGATCCCCAATAGAAGTGAGTTCTAAGTTATGCAATATTCTTGGCATCCTCATTGCTTCCAGCTTTAGAGAGCATTGCTTTGGTAAATGGGTTAACAATCAATGAGAATGGATGAGTAAGAGCCTCCATGGATGGGTGGTGTTAAACTTTCACCCTCTAGATAAAATATTAGACGAATAATTTTTGGGAGACATGACAATATGTTTCTTTTTCCCTAAACGATAGTTCTTTCATTAAAACAAAACTCATTGCGAGCAATTACAACCAATAACGTAGCCAAAGGGCTAAGGACCGACATAGCTACATATTGAGCCAAAAGCGGGAATTGGTCAACCCAATTCAAATCAACATCACTATCTATAACTAACCGAGCTAATCTATTACAAACAAAAAACTCTTCAAGTCCATTCAAAAAAAAAAAAAACTCTTCAAGTCAAGAACCTCAAACACACAATACTCGAACAAATACCATAATAGAAAGATGTCTTCGGCTATTTTCTTCTTTTCCAAATCAAAGGGGGATTTGGTATTCAGTTTAAAGACTATAACCTCATCATCTATCTGAATAGCAATGTTTTGGAGTCCTTGCCTGTATGCAATACAAAACACATGACGAACTCCCAACAGAACCGCTTCAACTGGATCCCGAGAAGAATCCCTAAAAGCAGCCCAAGCTTGAATAAGAGTGCCATTTTCATCACAAATCCAACCACCAAAAATCACCCTGTTATCCACAATCCTCCCAAAACTGTCAGCTTTGTACACTGATCCTATTGGGGTTGAATTATGGACGCCAACAAAAGCAGCTTCATCAGCCACTTCAGGTCCAACAAGAGCAGGAGCCATCTTCACCTTGGACCTCTCAAACTCTTGCCACTCAGATACAACTCTCTCAATAATGTCAACTTCAGTCCATTTGATTTGTTGAAAAACCCAAAGGTTTCTGGTTTTCCAAAGCCACCAAAGAGTATAGACCAATAAGTTGATTCTATCCTTAGAGACTTTACTATTATCCAGCTCACAAATCTTCATCCACCAACACCCCAAAGAGAAATCAGACCCCTCAGTTCCACTCCACTGCACAGGGGCAATCTTCCAAATAAGCATAGCTCTATCACAGAGAAACAACAGATGTTCAATAGATTCCCCAACCATTCCACAGAATTTACATATGGGATCAATTACAACTCCTCTTTTCATAAGGAAAGTAGCTGTAGGAAGGACATTATGCACACATCTCCACAGAAAATGCTTTATTTTCCCTTTCACATTTAATTTCCATATTCCATATTCTCATCCATCCTTTATTAACCCCAGCACAACCAGAACTTGATTCAGGTATACAAAGTTTGAGCCTTTTTTCCAGCAGAAGTTGCTTATAAGCTGAAGCAACAGAAAAATTCCATTTTTGGTCCAATGCCAAATTAATTTATCCCTGCAGACATCTTGAGAAATAGGAATTTGTAAGATCATATTAGCATCTTCAACACAAAACAGCTGCAAGATCAGCTCCCTGTTCCACTCAGCCCTCCCCCTCCCCCAAAAAAAAAATCATAAGCTCCCTCACTCTCATCCCCTCATGATCACTAGCAAAAAAGAAACAGGCTTGAAAGATGGAGGTTTAGGCATCCAAGGTGATTCAAAACTCTTGCAGCATTTCCATCTCCTATTTGGTACCTAATCCCCAAACTCAAGGACCCAATAGACTTAACCCACCCTTCCACAACCAAGAGTCCCCACTTTTAATGGAACAAGCAAGGAATCCCCCATGAGGAAAGTATCTAACTTTTAACACTTTGCTGATCAAAAGATTAGGCTTAGTGGCAAGTGTCCACAGTTGTTTGGTAATGAGAGCATTACAATATGTCAACAGGTCCTTTATGTGCTTATTGTATTACCTGTTTGTTGACACTTTACTTTCAATGTTAAATATATGGAAAATTTAATCAAAACCCTGCTTTGAAATAATCACTCAATTTCTCCTGCCAAACTCATACATCATGTTCCTGTACTAATTGAGTTTTACTTCACTTAATGCAGAATATTGAGTTGAATGCTACAGAATATTCCACGCATCGCCTCTTTTTCATGATCTCGAGTTTGCTTGGTCACATGTATGTTTGTTGTGTCAATTCTTATTCTTTTATCTATCCTAAATTTAGTGGGAACCTTCTGTTGAAACTTGCTCAATTGAGCTTTTATACTACTGATAGAGGGTTATTGTATAATCATTTTCTTCCCTCAATGAAAATATTTTATTTCTTCATAGTTTTACTTTATCTAGTTTGTGTTCTATGAAGTAGATATGAAACTTATTTATTTTATTTGTATTTTTAACATTATCATTTGGGAAGTTTTTGAAGCTCCTTAAGTTATATGTACAAGCTTACAGTAGATTAGCCTCAGCAGAGGGTCTTGCTTTTTGTCCTTAGCTTGCCAAAAAAGGGGACTTAGTATTTTGCAGTTGTACATAATGACAAACCTTATGGCTGTACCTCAACCTAGGTAGTGAAGGATTCTGTTATGCCTCACCAGCAAATGCAGATAAGCCAGCGTCAGCCTTAGGAATCATCTTTTACCCTCCAACTAGTATAATGTTTGGATCTTGTTTTTTTGAGTAGTTAGATCGAAATACATCTTAATCCAAGGTGATAATTTCTTCACCAACTTCATTTGCACCACTGCAATTTTTCTCAGCCTCTAATGCTTTTAGGTTAATATATTTCTGGTTGTAAGTATATTACTGTGGATAAACACCTTCAATTTTTTTTTTTCTTTTTTTTGTCTCAAATGGGAAAGTTCCAATGGGACTTGTTCTGCCTCCTTTGTCTTCTTGTTACCATATTATTGGCTTGTCAGCTCTGTGGTTGATGAAGCCAATTTTATTTGGTCATTTGTAAATTAAAAGCCTTCTAAATGCTGCATTACAAAATAATGAGTTGGTTTTCACTTTTTAGATAATATTATTTAAAGGTCATTGTCTTTTATCAATTAACTCTGAGTTTGTGGCATCATTTCATTGTTTTTCCTTTCCAATTTCTCCTCTACTACCGAACTTGTCCAAATCAAAGACGAGATCAAAGTTGCTCGCTTAGCTATTTCAATTTGATGCTTTTTTGTTATTATATCAATATATTATTAACATTACACCACACAAAGGGATACAATACAAGCCAGTAAATACAAACTTTGGAATCTAGAGAATACATATATGCATGACAACATAATCAATCACAATATTATTTTCACATTTTAGGCACACTGAACAATGTGCTTCTCGTGTCTTTATTGAATTTGAAGATGTTGGAGATGATCATCCGCTGTTCAAGCTAATATTAAAACCAATTGCTCTTTTGTGAAAGTTGGTTGTGTTTTTAGAGAAAATTTTCCGATAATGCTGGCATATCAAGTTCCCATGAGTTTATGTAGGCATTTGATGAATAATTAGGCTTGAACTTGTTTCCTTCAGACACATATTGACAATATGAGTTTGCACCCATTGTAGCTACCATTTGGCCTGATTGAGAGACCATGCCTTTTTGCTCATACATTATCATGTTCGTAGGAAGTTGGATGTTTGTGTACATATTTTCCTCCTTAGGTTGACCTGGTACTGAATCGAAGCAACTCTCAAACAAAGAAAATTTTGCCCGGTATTCATTTTTCCCAACCTGTCTTCACGTATTATTCTGCTGCCGTTGTCACTCTTATGGCCTTGAAAGGTGGTCCTAGGAATAGTTACAACTTCTGGATCATGTCCAACGAGTAATGAAGCTAATAGGTGATGTTCACTTGATAGCAAATAATCTGCAAGCATATCTCTGCTGTCTTCAATAAATACTGAAGGGAGCGCATTAATCTTGGGAAGGTAGTCGAGAAGTTCAGATGAACTCTGGTCATCTTCCTCTGCATTCTTTGACTTGTTGCCTTTTTTGTCGAATCCGACATAGTACCCAGTCATCCAACTGGATGGAAAACCATTTTTTAATGCTCATTTTTTTCTGTATATCTTCAAATGCATACAATCTATACATAAAGATATGTTCGTGAATTAACTTATAGTATTTTTTTCCAGTCTAGATGACAAAATCCATCGACCAGCATGGCTTACACTATATGGTAACTCATGTGCACAGAGCTAAGAGAGGTGTTTGGTTGACTGAGAGATTGGGTATAAAATGGGATGCATAGGATCTGGATTTGCTTGTATCTGTGTCTCATAGTTATTAATTAGGGTAAATTACAAAACTACACCTCAGGTTTAGTCTAATTACAAAAGGTCCAGTTATCTTTCAAAAATTACAAATACCCCCTTAAGGTATCACAAACACCCCTCCTTGAGGTTTGTTTTTGCTCAAACAAATACATCTCTCTTGAGGTGCAATTTATAAAACAAAAACAAATGTCAAGGAGGTATTTGTTATTTTGGAAAATAGCCGGGTTTTATGTTATTATGCTGAACCCTGAGAGTATTTTTGTAATGAACCCTCGTTATTAATCATGAATGCATGGATATCCTTTTGTTGACTCTTTGACTCAGTGAATATCTACCTTGAAAAGAAAGGAGACCTTTTCTGTTTTCTGGTATAACATACGGCTCTATGATCTTCATGCATGCCTCTATCTGCCTAAATTACTATAGTAGAAGCAATGATAACTCTTAGGGATAATTACAAAAAACTCCTCCGGTTTGGGCTAATTATAAAAAAATCCAGAGATGTTTCAAAGTTACAAAAAGCCCCCTCAAGTTTGATTATGTCATAAATTTAAGTACCTGTAATATTTCTACAAATATTAGGGGTTTCTGAAATGATTTTTGCTTATAAAGGGGAAAATGTGAGACGGAGTCAAACCTGTAGGGGTTTCTTGTAATTAAAAACCTCTGGAGTTTTTGTCCCTAATTCTTAAATGAATTGTTTCTGCTTTTGTTGTTTGAGAATACAGAAATTCTGAAATCAGTTGAGATGATACAGAACAAAAAGAACACTTACTCTCATGGACCCTTTGGACCTCAACGGACTAGAAGTATCCGGAAGTCTGTACTCTGTCATGATCCAATCCATTTTGAGACCTTTCGTGGCTTACCTTTGTAGAAAACTAGACCTTTCTTCACCCCTATTTCTCTTGAACTAGACGAGCTTAGAATCGGTTTATCAGTTGCAGTAGCTTTCCAGTAACCTGATGCTGCTGTCCGATTCGGCCTCCTTCCTTTCGGGTATTTCCTATCCCTCGGTGTAAAGAAGAACCATTCATCTTCACCAAACAAAGCTTTCCCTGTATTTTAGAGAGAAAAAATCAGAAAATTCTATAAGAAAATCACCATATTATATTAGATGAAAAAAGATTGACATAGAGAACATACTAGGCAGATCCCAAGGGTTATAACTATAAAGCTCTATATCAGTAATCACATTTGCTGGCAATGGAAGACAGTTCACTTTCCTTTGCAGGTAATAAGTGATTAGTTCTTCGTCGGATGGATGGAATCTTATTCCGGGAGGATATTGTATGTCGAGACAGTCTTTTTTTCCTCCATGAGGAAATATTTTTTTTTTTACCGTTTCTGATGTGGGGATGTTTGGCTAAAGTGTGTAACTTGGGAGAATAGTGCCCCAACACAGGTGCGAGACCTTGGCTTCATGCAGATGTTGACATATCCATAAAATATATAAACCTATGGAGATAGATAGAAAGTTTGCATATGGTTTTATAAGTCGACTTGGAAAGCAAAGATTTTGACATGTATGTTGGAATGCTAGTTGTCTTTAAGTGCTTCTTGCCTCTCCATAAGTGTTCAAGAAACCTGAAATTGTTTCTATGGGTCGTCATACTGCCTTCTGCGAGTTTTTATGGTTTTGTATTTTCCTGCAGTAGTTCAAATAATTTGCGATTTCATTTCCTTGTTTACGTTTTTGTCCACGATAGAATGCTCGTGTTTTGGACTATATTTTCATGTCCAAGTGTCTTGAACAATTTATCTGTGACTTGTAATTTTTCGATTATCTCAAATATCGACTTTAAATACGTGGATTAATATTGTGTTTGCGGAGCAAAAATGAAAAACAACCTTGATATGGATATTAAGACTGAATAGGACAGCTTGAGATACTGCTTTACATGCCCACAGATCTTATGTTCTTACAAAATACTTTGGTTTACGTATGGATGTTGTTCTTTAATATTCTGGTTCATAGTTTTTCCCGAACCTAGCTTCTTGGAGAGTTACAAAACGTCGTCTTGTGTATCGGCCTTATTGAAACAGCTTGACAACCCATATATATTGTTGCCGATGGTATCTCCTATTCTGGCATGCATGGGTATTTAAATCTAGGCTCTTTGCTTAACCTTTGTGCCTTCATTATTTGTTTCTGTTGATAACTATTTTGTGCAGTGGTTGTTCATATGATGTTGCCATACTGTCTTAACTTCCATCTGCGAATTATTATTGTCTTAAAAACATGGGTATTGTATGAGGTTTGTGGCTTTAGAAATGACTGGAAAATTTTCTGATCATCTTTACATGTTGGCAAATTTACTGTGCACTTTTACTGGTATTTATGAGAAGGGATAATTATACTACCCCGAGGTTTAGCCTAATTGAAAAAATAAAAAAGTTATCTTTCAAAATTACAAATTCACCTTTGACATTTGTTTCAACGTTACAAATTGTACCATTAGGAGCATAGTATTTGCTAGGTAAATACAAACCTCAATGGAGTATTTGTGGATTGAGATTTCTTGTTTTACTCCCTATTCCACTACATCGGCTGAATGACACATATACAAGTTGATGTTACTACTGTACATGTGTCATTCATCCAATATATGGAATAGGGAGTGGAACAAAGAAAGTGGAATATGAGATCTCATCCCTATACTTGTAACACCTTGAGGGGATATTTGTAATTTTGAAAGATAACTGATTTTGTTTTTCAGGAGTAGTTTGTGTGTTATCCCTATATGAGAATGAATGTCTTAGATATGGCATGAGAGTTATAACCAATATTTTAGTTTAGTGGATGGACGAAATCAGGAATTTTATTTCCAGATTATATTTTATCTTCTATTTCAAGTATTATCAACATACACAAAGTTTTGTATATTGATAATAATTAATATATTTGGCGTGCATTAGAGTGATACATGGAATATAAATTAAACTCAATTCACAATAGAGGATTCTGTGTGGACAAAAATACAATGCTCTTATATTTTAATTAGTTCGGAAAATAATGAGTTGTATTAGAATTAATTTGACTATAACACTTAATTTGTTCTATAGATAAGCCATCAAGTTAGTCTAATGGCCACGGGTATTAACTCTTGATGAAGAGGCCCTGGTTCAAGATCTATGAATGACAAAGACTGAATTTTTGTTACAAGAAAAAATTGTTCTAATAGATTCCTCTAGGTAATAGGAAGATATAGAAGTATTAATCCATCTTTAAACTACTAAGAAAACTATATCATTTATTTACTCTTGTATAATTATTCTTCATTTGCTTTTATCTTTGTTATAAGCACTCCAAAATGGGTACTTTAAAATCCTCACCCCCCCCAAAAAAAAAAAAAAAAAAAGAAAAATCCAATTGAAGTAACTGTTTATAAACTTGCCAAAAAATGGAGGAAAAATGAGTTTAGACTTTAGACATTATCCACCGAGACGTATATGGTGTTAAATTTTTGGGTGGATAAATAAATTTCTTTGGACAATACAATTGACAATGTCCATGTTTGGAAATTGTCTCTTGCTGAATTACTGTCATAAGTACACATTGCCAAATATTTATGCCCAATCTTGTTCCCATCGAACGAAATTGTCATTTTACGTGATTAAGAAAAAAAAAAAGGATATAATTAATATATCCTCCTCAGGATTTGGTCTCATGTTATGTGTTCTTTAAGAGCTTGGTCTATTAGTTAAACTGAGAGTGCATCTCTGAATCATATTCAAGGAATAAGTCATAATTTGGAAACATATTCAAAGACAAAATAATTGGAGATAAAATATTTAGATTAAAAGACAAATTGCAAAGGTTTTCTATAAATAATCATCTTCATATATATGATGCACATATTAGTTGGAAAACATAGTTAGAAATGTGGAAGTAGTCTTGGGACTTGGAATGAAGTTTGAATTGAGAAAACTAGGAAGTTGAGTAATTTAATGATATTTCAATAGTATCATTAAGTTACTACATAAGAGTTTTATTTAATTATCAAAAATAGAGGGCTTTTAAAAAGGCTGAAATTCTTTAAAAGTTATAATAGAAGGTAAATTAGACCTGTTCAAAACGGGATTGGTGAAATGGCTCGTGGTCAATGGGTCAGGTAGTTGTTGATCACGGTTTCGGTTCAAACCGGCCATCAGAAGAGTCCGTTAAGGGTCAAAAAATACAAAAATGATATTTTTTTTTTAAAAAAAAGAAAGAGAAAAGGGTAGACCCTTAACCGAATCCATCAGTTAACGGGAACCGGGAACCGTTTAGTGATTAAGGATAAGGGTCGGCATTTTGGTCGACCATTAACCGCTAGTTCCGGCCCATCAAACCCGCAGTTCTAACTATTGGCCAAGCCTAAGGTAATTAAATTGAAACGAATCAAATAGGATAGCGTTCAAACTAGTTTAAATTCTCATCAACTTAAAACTATGTAAAGCTTGATTTGATTATGAAAAGAGTTGATCGTGAATGATTGAACTAAACACAAAGCAAAGTCAAGTAGTTTGATTTGTCATATTTATAGAATTCAAAGTTGAGTTTCAAATATATCAATAATGTATATTCAAACTTGATTTGTTATAGGTAACAAATAGAGTTGGGATCAATATATACGTGTGGCTTGTTAAGACGATTGACCCGAGTTCGATCTCATACGAGTGTGTGTTTCTTCCCCTATTATCGCACATTGTTAAAAAAAAAAGAAATAGAGTTGAAATTGAAAAAATTTACAAACTGTTTTTACGAAACAAAAATGCAAGGCATCTCTTCATTAAAAAATATCTGCAGTGCATCAGGCCCTACATCACATGTTCAACAAAAACAAACAAACAATGGGAAATCCATTTACAGCTTCCTTTGCCCCCAAATCCCAAATCCCAAATCTCAAAAGCCGGTACCAGAGACTTTGTTATATGACTTTAATTAATTGAAAACTTTTTAGAAAATAAAATAAAAAATCATCGAAGTATTTGGTCCAACTATGTTCAAATTTTCCCATGGCATCCTAGATACATGCAACGAGAAATGATACAAAAATGGTATTTGGGATATGATTCGGGGACAGAAATGGTATGTTGATATGCCGCCAAATCCGCCAAATCGCCATTTCTAGTATCAATTGAGATCCTATATTCCAATTAGTTTTCATCGTATACTCCTGTAAACTGTGTAAGTTTCAGGTGTACAAATATGACATCATCATGTGCACGTGACATGTACAAGAGATGTCATATTTGTATACATGTCATGCATCCAATACAATAATAGAAAGTATATTAAATTTAAATGTAAATTAAGATAAAGAGGGTAGTGATATATTTTGAAAAGATTCCATAAAAAAATATTAAAATAAACTTTAATTTATATAGATAAGTAATTTGCAAAGTTTAGCTAAGTTAGTATATATACAACCTTAACTTTATCTCCCAAAACTATTTTGGGCTTTTCAAAGTTTACCATAAGCCTGGAGCCCAATCAAAGATGTTATTATTAGTCCAAATAATTGTTTTCAACTTCATTGACACTAATTTTGTTTATTGGAATAAAAAAATAGCCTTAAGGCCCATTTCTTTGTGGACCAAATATTATTCCAAATCCGAGCCACGTCAAATTCCAATTCAGGACACAAAATCTATACAAGATTTTTTTTTATTTACTATCATGTTTCAATTTTTTTTTTAGAACCAAAATGAATTTCACCAGAAAAATTTTACATCTCAAAAACTATTGGAAGCACTATAAAATCATAAATTTATATAGATCTAAATTAAAATTTTAAATTTAACTAGATCTAACTGAACTTCGCAACAAATATGTTGGACAAAATACGTCACTAAAGATAATTTCACTTCTCATCATGCATGATCGGGTAATTACTCATCCGATCTTTTGAACAAAATCTCATACACGACAAACTCATTAACTCAAAAAAATCACTTATTGGGGTAATAAGTCACCTATTGGGGACAAATAAAAGCCATATATTGGGACAAATTTATTACATTGAAAACAATGAAAATTATTTTTTCCATTCTCCATAGGAGGATGAGAGAAGAACAAAAATATTATGATGTTTTATTTGAAGTTTCAATTTATCTTTGTGTATAAAATAATGTTATTATCAGATACGTGTGATATTCACCTAACAGATCGAAGCAGAGCGTAAAAAGCTCTTGTGGTTAGGGATAATTTAAACTCACTTGTTTTGAGAATACTAGAAATGAGGGAAACTTTTAGGACACTATGTTCTAGGTGTGTCTACATTCTAGGGAGATGGAGGAGACTTAGGAAAGAATCTCTGTTGTCCAAATATTTAGGAAGATCCGAAAGCTTACAGCCAAAAATAGTTGAGTATACTAAAATACGTTTCATTAATTCATTTCTTTAATGTTGAACAATTTGCTTATGTTTACTTGCTCGTGTTTTGTAATGTGAAACAGGCCAACCACAAAATGACACGTGCACACACTTCATTCCCTAGCTAGATTAGACTTTTACTAGACTGGTTTTAATTTAAATGTGGGCTAAAATAAGTTTGACGGCACCCAAGTATCTATCTATTCATAAAATCATTAATTGACTCAAAATTATGAATGAAATTAATTATTTGCGGCCAATGGCAGAGCTAAGACACATTAATATGGTGGTGAATCTATACACGAAAATATGGTGGACCTACTAGAAAAACCAAGATGAGTTGTACAAATTATAACTAAAAAAAATTTACAAAAAGAATTTCTCACTAATGTTTTTTTTTTCTTTTTCAAAAGGTGGGGGGACTATGGTCGTGGCCCAGGTTGGCCCCTTGGCTTCACCAATAGTTGTGGCGTATAGTTTATATTTATTATTATTATTATATACTGTATACGGAGATTTAGTGAAAGAGATTGACCCTCGAGTAGAAAAGTAAAAATGATGTGTTTAGGTGGAGTATTATTTATTTACCATGACCCTTCACTAAAAGAAAAATTATGTTTACCTAAAGAAAAATATGTAGGTAAGTATCAAGATAACTGCAAAGTGTAGGTAAAATTATTATAGATAAAATTTTACTTATAATATCTAAACTTGAACACCTATAGTATTTATATCGGTAATTTAAAAACGGTTTGTGATATGTCGGTCTTTTTTTTATATAGTAGAGTGGGGAATAGTAGTAGGGAAGGGGATACATTACACACACTCGTATGAAATCGAACTCGGTTCAATATATCATCATTATAACACAAGTCTCTTATCATTGAAACACGAGGTTGATCCATGTGATTAGACGGTATAATTTGAAAAAAACCAATATTTTTTATTCATCAAGAAGTTTATCAAATTATACATAATGCCAGAAAGTCCAAATATTATACCTAATCAATTGGATTATACAACATTTTCTGTTAATAATATGACTATAATTTGGGTAGTGAGCACTCAAATAAAGAGTCACTAGTACGTAGATGTTATGTGACAAGTCTCTCCTTAAAATCAATGAGTGGAAACATACTTCTAAAATTCCAGTTCTGAAGCGAATTTATCGACAAAATGATTTTGTCACTAAATTTTACAATTACCTATATAATACCTCAGAATAAAAAGATCATTTTCTCCCAAATTATACCAACAAAATTACCGAAGACATGAAAAAGTTTTCAATTACCGACAGATTTTTACCTAGGTTTTACCAACAATTTTAGATTCCTCAGAGGTAACATTTTACCTACAATGGTTTTTACTTACAATATTTTACCTACACTTTACAATTTTCTTAACATTTACCTACAGGTTTTTCTATAGGCAAACTGATTTTTTCTTGTAGTGATATGTGTACTAGGTTGGCATTTGTCTGCATAAATACGTGTCATGAGTCTCATGACTGCAAAAGTGCCCCCTTTTTCCTGGCCAATTATTCCTAGCTATGAAAATGACGTAAATATATAACCATGCAATACCAAAAAAAAATTAAAAATAATTGATTAGAGACTTAGACTGATTGCTAGATTTTTCTTTTTATATATTTTTTCTTTTGAGGAAATTTTTTGTTTCGAAAAAGAGAAAATGTAATTTTCAAGTGTGATCGGATGAACTAGGCCGGCCTTGACTTTCATGAAGGCCCATGGCAAAAAAAAAAAGACCCTATGAAATGAGAAAAAAAATTAAAAATAAATAAATTAATATACATGCACTATAAACAACAATATTTTTTATTTTTATTTTAGAAGTTAGATTAATTATTTTAGTACCAATTGAAAGCAAAAATACTATTTGATCATTTTTTGGGGGCTCTTATAAAACAAACTTAATAAAATATGTGTACTTATATATAGACTTGTGTAAAATTGGCCGTCCCCTCAAAATTGGGTGCCTTAGCCCCACGTTGTCGCCTTCAGTGACTACCCTCAGAGATTGTCCTACGAATGAAGTACAATAATGAAAATTGATATATAAATTTTTTAATAAAATGGTAATTAGAGGTGATTGGTGATACAAACATCAAAATTAACAAATTAATTATGTAATGCAATTTTATTTTGGGGCAGAAAATTTTAGACCTCTTAACAGAAATTTTGCCAAATTTTTACGTAAGCAAATATTATCCCCTATCAGAATCTCATTAGGTCATCATTAATTACTGACTTATGTGATGAGTCATAGTGAGGATCAAATTTTATCCTAGGAAATTTTATTTGGGTTATGACGGAATAATTGCAAAATTGGTGCCACGTAAAATGTTTTAATCATCCAACCACTCCATTATAATCTTAATTAATTACGCAGATTAAGAATCTAAATATGGTACTCATAAGTAATAACATTTGTCAAGTTGTGAAACGGGAACATTTGCTACGTCAAAAGTTACTGATGTAATGAAGAACGTATATTTGTTTTAATTTTTGGCCCATGCTATGATTTTATGGTATCAAATTAAATTTAAATTTCACCAAAAGCTTTAGGATTTCAATCTTATATCAGTTTCTTCCTAGTTAAAATCAGCTTTGTTGGAATTATTATACATACATTCGCTAGTACAAAACATGAATTGATTGTTGTTTCTATTATAATGTGCTTGAGCAATTGATGGTTTACACTACAAGAAAACAATTAAATTCCAACGAAATAATTCCAACGGAATAAAAATTGTTGGAATTTTCAAAATTTCAATGGAAATTCCAATCTTCTGTGTGACAATCGTGGAAAATTTCAACGAAAAGTCCAACGATCGCAAAACCATTTGAGGCATGTTGGAATATTTTTTTCATAGGAATTTTTGTTGGAGTTTTATCATTCCAACGCCATTATACCAATGGTGCATTTCCGCTGGAATTTCTGTTGGAATCGATAATTCCAATGAAAAATGGTCAAATACCAACGAATTTTTTTCGTTGGAATTCCATTATCTTTTTGTAGTGTTAGCATGCATCTTATAAATTGAAACATGTTATCGATTAGTAAATAAATATTAAATGATTCACATCTAACAGTTTAAATTTTTAGATGAGGTGGTCATTTAATATGGTATCAGAGTCTGATGTGAAAAAAAAATCTGAATTATTCAATTAGCATTAAAAGGAAATTGAAAGAAAAGAGATAAAACACAAATTGAAAGAAAAATAAAAACGATTTCAACATGTTCACAAGAAACAAATTAAAAGGAAATTATTTAAACACTCCATCTCAAATAAAACTATTCATAAATCAACTTGAGACTTTTTTTTTTTTTTTTTTTGAGGAAATAAATCAACTTGAGACTTGAGTAGGTGAAACAAGAGAATGAAATGGAAACCAGGTGGCTTAATGTACCACAAACATTGTGGGGTGGAGGTCGGGGTTAAATCCCCGCCTCCATCAAATTGTTTGTGGGGTGGAGGTCGAGGTTCATATCCCTGCTCCATCAAATTGCTCCCAGGGCATATGCGGTAGTGAAGATTTGGTGGGAACTCATCTTGAATAACATCCGTGTGGGTTCGATTCGGGAGAGATCGTTATTAGTAGATTGGGGGTCGAACATAATTGTTCTCTTTACGCAGGAGGATCCTTTATGATTCGGCGGACCCGTCGAAACACTTGGCCGAACACGTGCTGTCCCGGTTTCCTCCTTACAAAGCAATGAGGCGGAAATGCTGTTTTGTTGTCTTCGGATAGTCGGGCGTAGCGCAGGAAGCTGAGTTATAAAAAAAAAAAAATGAAATGAAAGAATGAAAGTGAATTATTTTACCTATCTTTTTGAACAAGAGGGGACCCCATGAAAGCTTGGTTTGCTAAAAAAAAGATTCTTTTTCCTTGTACACTTCTTACATGTATAGAGAAAGAGAGAGAATTTAAAAAGAATATTTAGAGAAACGTGTGGGTCTCGTGGGCAACTCGACATTTGAAGGGGTGCCACTCATCTCTTGTCTTTCTTATCAACTTATATCTATGCCCTAATTTCTTTTCCCATTTTTTCTCACAATATATATATATATATATATATATAATATACTAATATAGTTTTATTTTTTAATGCATGCATGAATATTATACTCCATTTGATATGTTGTGGTTAATGGGTCAATTCACTTTACCCAATTAACTTTATGTGTTTTTATCATATTTAAGTGTCATTTTCTCATTAAATAAGTGTTTATGTAAACTCCATAAAAGCAATAATATGATCAAACCAAGTTACTACTTTTTGAAAACAATATTTGTTAATAGTATATTCATTTTTATACTTTTATCTAAAATCCGGTACATAATGAAAATTTATTTGTGATTATTGTTTTAAAAAAATATATATTTACTATATATAATTATATGCATGGGCGGATGAGAGCTGTCAATTCACCCCGATATTTTTTACCGGACTGAGTTGTAATATTACAGGCCCGAAAAATACTAGACCTCAAAAGCCCGGCCTGACTAGCCGAAAAACCGGGCCTACCCGATTGGCACGGGGGTTTTAGTGTATTTTTCATGCTCTGGGCCGGGCTGAGCTCTGAAATTAGAGACCCCACTTCTGTTTGGTTTGGCCCGGCCTGATTTCCTCCTTTGGCCCGGCGGATCGGCATTGGGCCGCCCGACCCGGCCCGTTTTACACCTCTAGGCGGATCTAGAGGGTCTCCTTGGCCCCCGGTGCAACCCAATTTTTTATCACGTTTTTTCTATGGAAAAAAATAAAATATATATATATATATATATATATATATATATTAAAGGAAAAAAATAGTTGGGTTAGGGGGAAAAAAAAAATTGGACTAGGGTTAGCCGAGCTGGATGGTCACACCCATGTCTATCAGTCTATTTATATGCTATATCAATTAATATATATATATATATATATATCATTACTATATAAATTCCAAAAAAAAAGTTATCGAAAAGGGTAATTATATGAGAATGAAATGAGATAATTTTTTATCTTTTTAATTATTTCTTTTTGGGTTTGAGTGAAAATGACAGTATATAGCGGGTCCCCGCAACATCCACCTACTCTCCCACTGAATCCAACGTCAGTTCTTCACGAGACGGCACCGTATAAGTAATTCCACTATTACTTTTTTTTTTCTATAAATTATTGTTTTTTTCAAAAGGAAAATAAATAAATTTTTTAGTAGTAATTTTTTTCTGACTTATAAGAATGGTCCAAAAACAATTATGGCATAATCATTTTCACCGAATCCTTGGCTGTAAAGCCTTTTAACTTTTCTTTCTCTAACCTTTTTGTGACTACCTAAGTTTGATTTTACACTTTTCACTCATACTTTTTCTACTTTTACATCCTCCAATGTCCACTATATTTCCCCACATCCCCACATGTACTATGTCACAATTTTTCATAATTAAATATTAATTTTGTCTTTGAAGGGGTAGAATCAAGAAATAGTTTGAAATTGCAAAAACAAGAATTTATTATTAGAATAATTAATAATTACAGAAAATATATAGTTTCACCTAGAATGTAAATGAATTTCCTTTTTTTTTTCCCTCTCCCTACAACTGCAAAAATTACTTAAGATGTTATTTTACAAGAATTTTATGTTGTGAAAGATAGAAACCAGTAATTTATATTGACAAGATCAACCTAGTAATATGTAAATAGTAATAACGCTTTCGAAAAAAAAAGTAATAACAATCAATTAAACTCTTGTTGTTTGTAGTTATTAATTAGAGTAGGGTAAGTTCTTGAGGCCAAAATATCAGTACACCTCTGCACTACTAGGTCGAATCCGTCATACATAGTTTGCCTAGAACAACTTATGTGATTGACTTGCAAGCTACTATTGCGTCAAGCCCGATGGTTTACCTAGTACGCAACCGAATGATAGTGACCACTGGCGAATCCAGGGGTAGCTGCTGCACCCCCAAAATTTTATTTTGTGAAAGATAGAAACCAGTAATTGATATTGACAAGATCAACCTAGTAATATGTAAATAGTAATAAAGCTTTCGAAAAAAAAAGGTAATAACAATCAATTAAACTCTTGTTGTTTGTAGTCATTAATTAGAGTAGGGTAAGTTATTGAGGCCAAAATATCAGTACACCTCTGCACTACTAGGTCGAATCCGTCATACATAGTTTGCCTAGAACAACTTACGTGATTGACTTGCAAGCTACTATTGCGTCAAGCCCGATGGTTTATCCAGTATGCAACCGAATGATAGTAACCACTGGCGAATCCAGGGGTAGCTGTTGCACCCCCAAAATTTTATTTTGTGAAAGATAGAAACCAGTAATTGATATTGACAAGATCAACCTAGTAATATATAAATAGTAATAACGCTTTCGAAAAAAAAGGTAATAGCAATTAATTAAACTCTTGTTGTTTGTAGTCATTAATTAGAGTAGGGTAAGTTCTTGAGGCCAAAATATCTATACACCTCTGCACTACTAGGTCGAATCCGTCATACATAGTTTATTGCCTAGAACAACTTACGTGATTGACTTGCAAGCTACTATTGCGTCAAGCCCGATGGTTTACCCAGTACGCAACCGAATGATAGTGACCACTGGCGAATCCAGGGGTAGCTGCTGCTCCCCCAAAATTTTCCAGAATTTTTTTTCTTCTTTAATTTATTTGCTATTAGTATATATTTATGTATAAATTATGGGGGAAAGTACACTTGCCTCCTCCCCACCAAATTTGAGAAAAAAAATCATGTAATTGTACTCAAAAATATGTTTCGCCCCCATGTCTCAATTCCTGCGTCCGCGGGTAGTAACTCTGAGTTCCCATTATAAAAATTAAATAAATTAATACTAATATATTTACATTTTCAATAATAACAACTATATTTCCCACTTTCCACCTCTCAATTTCAGCATGGCAATTCCAATACAATCTCTTAATTAATTCCCATAGAATGTTTGCCTCTTACATGTACATCATTTTCTAGTGAAATTAATTATTGTCAAAATTGTGTGTGTGTGTGTGTGTGTGTGAGAGAGAGAGAGAGAGAGAGAGAGAGAGAGAGAGAGAGAGAGGTCCAGCTGAGTCCATGGCTGACCGACTTTAATTCAGAGAGAGAAAGCAGCAGCCGTGTAAAGATAAGGAGAGAGAGAAACAGAAAAAGAAAAAAAATATTCTCCGGTTGAGCTTTGTTTCATTTGCACATTTGGTTATTTTTTCTGCTAAGTTTCAAAAAACAACATGCAACTAAACTAAAATCTCCTGCTACATCTCCCCCATTTGCACACACACCAACTGCCCATCAGCTTTAATTTTCAGCTTCATCAATATTCCTTGTAGACCACTGTTTTTTCAAATTTATTTTGTCCTTAATTTCTGCTAAAAATAAAAAAATTTAAACCATGATGTCTGAAGATGGGCTTTCTTCCATTAAAGGGTTCATCCAAGATCCTAACTTTAACCCAAACCCTAATAATTCAAACCCATCCAAGAGAAAAAGAAATCTCCCAGGAACACCAGGCAAGTAATTTCTTTTTTTTTCCTTTCAAAAATAATAGTTTATTCAGTTAGCTACTGTAATTACTAATCTGATGCTAGCTGTGACGACCAGACTGGACAACGGGGTCGATACCTAACACTTAATAATTAACTTCTATGCGGATCCGGATCTTTGAAGTGATAGCACTATCCCCAAAATCACTAATGGCAACAAACAGATTCCTATGTGAAATCTGCAACAAGGGTTTTCGGAGGGACCCGAGACTGCGGCTCCACGGAGAGGCCATAACCTCCCTGAAGCTCAAGCAGAGAACAAATAAAGTGAAGAAAAAGTCTACATTTGCCCTGAAAAAACATGTGTCCATCATGACCCTTCAAGGGCACTTGGGGATTTAACAGGCATAAAGAAACATTTCAGTAGGAAACATGGTGAGAAGAAATGGAAATGTGAGAAATGTTCAAAGAAATATCTTTGTCGGTCAGTTGGAAAGCTCATAGTAAGATTTGTGGTACTAGGGAGTATAAGTGTGATTGTGGGACTCTCTTCTCCCGGTATTTTTATATAAATGCTATGAAAGTATTTAATTCTTGCATTTATTGGAAGTCTTCATTAATTTCAGTGAGAAATAAATGCACAGTATATATGCATGTGAATTAAATGAACTTGAGTCTTCTTTTTTTTTTTTTTTTATAAAAAATCAAACCCTAGAACTACAGTGCGTATTTTTGAGTTTTAATTACCATTGACAACTGTCCAATTTCCAAATTAACTCGAGTCTTTTTTTTTATAATGGAAATCAAACCTAGACCTTTGATGCGAGTTTTAAGTCTTTCGACCACCGTCCATTGCCAAACGAACTTGAGTTGTTTTTCTAATGAATGAAAATCAAATCCTGACATCTGGTCGGAGTATTTTAGTTTTAACCATTGACAACTATCCAATTCCCAAATGAACTTGAATCTTCTATTTCTTTTAAATTGAAATCAAATCCTAAACCTCTGGTATGAGTTTTTGAGTTTTAACCACTCGACCATTGTCCGATTCCCAAATGAACTTGAGTCTTTTTTTAATGGAAATCAAATTAATCCTTGACCTTTGGTCGGTGTTTTTGAGAATGAACCATTGGTAATTGTTCGATTCCCAAATGAACTTAGTCTTTTTTAATGGAAATCAAACTCTGACCTCTAGTCTGAATTTGAGTTTTAACCCGATGTCGACCACTATCGATTTCTAAGTGAACTTGGGTTTTGGTATAAGTAATTATGATTATCTCCTAGAAATTTAATTTTTATCAATTTTTTTTTTTGACATTTGAAACAGAAAGGATAGCTTCATCACACATAGAGCATACGTGATGCCTTTAGCGAGAAGAAAGTGCAAGATTCACTCCAGTCAATATTCCTCCCACAAATTTGAACTTGAGAAACCATCATGATTTTACAAGTAGTATCTGGTGGGAATCTAAACAATCTTCATCATCAAAACCTGAAATTCCCAATTTCCCACCATGTTTAGGCGGATCGGCTGGAGGAATATTAGATCATCAATCGAGCCTGGATTTGCAAAAACCAAGACTCCCAATGTGGCTAGACAATGCAAATCCTCCTCCTCATCATCTCAACAATTTTCAGCTCGGAACAAGCTCAAACACCTTGCCCGCAGAGTTAGTCCAAATGGCTACGATAAATCCACATAATAATAATAATCATCGGTGGCTATTTAGCCGAGGCCAACAAGACACATCATCCTCCACAATATTTCCGAGGGCGTGGTACTAAAGAGGAAGAAAAAACAACAACATCAACAACAAGGGAAATTTGTCCGAAGCCATAAATTCGCTTTATTACAGAAACAACAACGAAACAAATAATAACAATAACAACAATAATCCACCACCACCACCACATCGGCTCAGATGTATACCGCTCTTTGCTTTGCTCTGACGGCTCAAATGGGCTCAACAAGAAGCAACAATTCACCGATTTTCGGGGCGGGTTTCGGGCTCATGAGCTCTTCTTTCTCGAATCTTGGGAATTTCGGTTCTTTGAGAAATGAAGTAATTCATCATGACCAGAATGTAACGGAGCAGAATCACAAATGGGTGGGCCGGGGCACATTCTGTTCAAACAACGGAAACAAAGTGGGGTTGAACAAGGTGAAAACAGCATGACTAGGGATTTTCTTGGTGTGGGAGGAAATGATGAGCTGGCAAAATTTGCTTGACCATGGATATGGGACTTAGCCATTCTGAAGATAAATCACAGATGGTAAAAATATTGAATTTTTTTAAAAAAATTAGACTTGAAAACAAAAAGGTTGCGGGTGGTACATGACCTAGAACTACGAAAGAGATCTTGTGAACCGTCGAGGGGTGGGGTGGGGTGGGGTGGGGTGCTGCATGTTGGAAGAGACGTGACAGAAGGTGACGTGGCAAGGGGCAGAAATTCTGTTGTTACTGCATGTAGAAAGTTTTTTTTTTTCTTGGTGCATTAAATTTCTGTTTTTTTTTTTGGTAGGGTTTGAGAGATGGACCACAAAAAGTTACTCTGTGCCTGTGATTGGTTTAGATATATTGTGCATGTCGAGTTTTGATTAAAGGGATAAATATTTTAATTATTTTTGTGGTTTGTTCCATGTGACTTGTGATGAGTACCTTTCTTGAAATCTGTCAATTCTCTTTTCAAGATGATTAGATGAGCATAGAAAAGGTAATAATTAATTCGGTCATTTCTTTCAAATAAACATTCTTTGTGGGTTTCCAAGGATTCTTTTTTTTTTTTTTTGGTTAAATATGCATATTTTTCTCCTAAGGGAAAATAAGAAAATAAGGGTCTGTTTGTTTATATTTCCATGGTCCATTTCCAGTTTCTGGAGTTGTAAATAAAATTTTGAGAATTTATTGGTTTTTGTGTGGAAATTGGGATTGTGTTTGGATGAATGAATTGAAATATGTTTTATGTAGGGTTGGAAATGATATTGTGTTTGGTTTGAGTAGTTTTGAAATATTATTTTATGTATATAATAATTGAAAAGTTGGTAGTGGTGGGATACACTTCAATATTTTAATTTGAATATATAATATTATATTTGTAAGATTAAGTTGGTGGGTCCCATTAGATAGTTATAATTTAAAAATAGTAATATTTTAAGTAGATAAAGTTGATAATGGTGGATCCCACATATATAATTGGGTTAAAATATGATAATAGTGATTGATAAGTAATGATGAGTGATGTAGGGTAGTGTATAAGTTTGAGAATAAAAATTATAGGTTTGAGATGTTGTTTTATGTGAAAAATAGAAAATGAAAATGATGATTTCCATTGGAAATTTTATGAACAAACATGATTCCACTTTTATGTATAGTTGGAAACTGGAAAGAGACCATTGGAAACATAAACAAACAAGATTTTTAGTCTTGTAAATTGGACATTTTTGATAATTAGTCTTCTAGGTTGTCACCTTCATGATTTAAGTCTTTTAACTTTCAAATTTCTAGATATATATTCAGTCCTTTAACTCAGCGCAATTTTACTTTTGATCCTATAACTTAATAGATTTCAGAAATTTAGTCCTATAACTTATCAATAGTTAAATTTAACCAATTTATTAAAACGTTAGTACCCACACTTCACATTTTTTTATAGGACCAAAAGTAAAATAACTAAACCTAAATTTTGAAAAATTAAATTAAATTAAATTATGAAAGCATTAAAAATTAAATTAAATTGTTAATAACAAATTTAGATAAATAGGAATTTCTAAAACAATTAACGAATTGTAGGAAGATCAAAATAATTACATCAAATTAGTAAATTAAGAATAATTTGTCATATTTATACAATTAGAGGAGAATTATCTCCAAAAAAATGGATCTGGACTAGTGAACAAGATACATTTATTTCAGAAGGTAAAGAAAATTAATGCTTGAAATATTTTTAAAAAAATAAATAAATTAAAAATTAATTAATTATTTTTATTTAAAAGTTAACTGTTAATTAAAATTATTCAATTTTAAAAATAGTATTTAATTAAGAAATTAATGCTTGAAATCTCCTCACCAAAGGTTAATTACATAAATATAATACATAATTCTTAAAAGTTTTTAATAAAATTAGTCTCTGGTACCATTTTTAAGCACCAAGATAAATAGATTTGGAAAATTGAGATGAAAAAATTCATTTGAAACTTAAAGTACCAAAACGCACAATGTCTTAACATGTAGGACGGAAAATAAACTAAAGATGTAACTTACAGAACGAAAAAGCTAAAGATGCAAACATATAGTACTAAATATCCAATTGATATAAATTTCTAGTTGAACCTCAAACCTGCCAAGATAAAGGACCAGAATCTCGAAATAGGTCAACCTACGGGATGAAATTTCTCATGGAGAAAATGACTATTTTTACACATTTTTGAATAATAAAATATTTTTCTTACCACTTCAAATAATAATATATTTTTCTATACCCATTTTAAGCTAAAAAGACAACACTACCCCCTTATATTTGTCTTCGTTATTTCTTCTTCTATCCGATAGATACTCTTCTTCTTTTGTTTTTTTCTTATTTCTCTTGAATTCTTCTTTGCTATTGTAACACATTTTTATTCTCTCCGAATTAACAAAGAAGAAGAATTATGTACAATGCCACATTTATCACCCTATTTAAAGTAACACTAATCATTAATCGTGCTTGCATTATTAAAACGCAAATGTACTAATCAAAATAATTATATTCAAGAAAAAGTAGCACAAAGCGGATTGACACGGTGTCACACCACGGCGTCGTATAGCAGAACCAATCTTAAGCGTTGCATCATAAACTTGCTGATACGTTAGCCAACTGTATGCACCAGCCTGCTAATTTTCGGAATGTTAATAATTATAAATATTAGTTTATCAATTTTTATACAAGGTAAATTAGAAAATAATGACCTTAATTTGATGAAATTTAGGGAATAATGAAATGTTGAAGTGTGTACCTTTTCATCTTTGATTTGACGGTGACCAAGCATTTGGTTATTGGGGTTTTTTTTGACGCATTCACTGAGGGGAAAATTAGGAAATTAATTAATCATTTCAAAGGTCTTCAACATGGCCCATTAGCTCAGTTGGTTAGAGCGTCGTGCTAATAACGCGAAGGTCGCAGGTTCGAGACCTGCATGGGCCAATTTTTCTCCAATATCTAGTTTTTGTTTTTTGCAAATTGAATGAAATATAACAAACGGGGCAGTCAAATTGTTCCAAATGTTGTCCTAAAATTGAACATCTTTTTATTTCTTTTTTTCTCCAATATCTAGTTTTTGTTTTTGCAAATTGAATGAAATATAACAAACGGGGCAGTCAAATTGTTCCAAATGTGTCCTAAAATTGAACATCTTTTTATTTCTTTTTGCACTATTTGTATTTCCTTGTGCAGCTGGAAAAACCAACCATGGTTCACTAATATTGGATTGGTTAAATTGAAAAATAGCGAACGAAATATCCGAGAGAAAATCAATCCATGATTTCTTTTACAACGATATGGTGTATACCTCATAAAATATACCCTAAAACTTATTGGCAACAAAATCTTCACAAAAACAAAAACAAAAGAAAAAACAAAGAGGCTGCCAATTTTTTTTTTACTTCACTTCACTGCTGTTCTACAATTTTTTCAGGTTCATAAATTTATTTTTAATATATATTTTATGGTGTTAGATCCAATAGCAGATGTAAACATGAATATTTGATCATGTAGAAATATTTTAATACTCACATGAGAATCTACTGTTTCACATAATTTTATATATCCAGTTTTTTAAGTGTATATATATATATATCCATTTTTTTGACAAAATATGTTGAATTTTAAGAAATAAAATTATTTTATTAATACAAAGTACACTTAAATATAATACAAGACTATTATGTCTTTTCTCTCTCACACGCACTATGCACTCAACTCTCAACTAAGATATATTATAATGCACACTTTTTATCTCTCTTTTCTTGTAAGTGTAACTCACGGTCACACACACACACATTACATATATCACAAGACTAGCTTATATTTATAGTGGTAGGGATAGTTTTAGACTAGCATATGTTGGTTTATGTGTAATTATTTAATTAATTATCTAGAATCATCTTAGCCTAATCTTGCTTTTAGGAATAATATGGAACATTCAAGCCAACTTTATTTCTAGAATATTCATTATGATGTCGGTGATGATTTTCATTTGTCCCCCTCAACACCGACATTTTCACGAATTAAATTTTCTCGTCGAACCATTCCAAGACGTGTTCAAAATTCTTCAAACTTTGATATGTTAAGCCCTTTGGTAAACACGTCAGCTATATGTTCTATAGTGTTAATATACTTCATCCCGTTGTCTCCTTTAAGTACTTTTTCTCTAATGAAGTGATAATGTACTTCAACATGCTTTGTTCTCGCGTGACATCTTTTGGATTCTCTCGCTATGCGAATAGGCGATTTATCACAATATAATTGTCTTTGTATAGTTAATTGGTTGGTGTAAATCTTTCAATAATTGCATCAACCATGTACTTTCTTGGCGACCATTGTTCTTTGATCGATACTCGACCTCTGTTTGTTGATAAAGATATTGTAGGTTGTCTTTTGCTACACCATGAAATTGCGGTGACCCCAAAGTGAAAACATATCGATAGTAGACCTTCTAGTATCTTGACATCCAAAGATAGTCCGCATCACGATATCCAACAACCTTGAAATTTCTACTCTTTTTGTAGAAAAGTCCATAGTCAAGTGTTCCTTTTATGTACCTTAGTATACGACGGACTAGTTCAAGATATGACTTCTTTGGCTTTCATAAATCGACTTGTGATCCCTCTTTGCATATGCGATGTCGGGTCGTGTTAGTGTCAAGTAGATTAGACTCTCCACGAGCATGTCATGTACATAGTTGTATTCTCCAATTCTTTTCCTTCTTCTTTATACATAACTTGGCGTTTGCTTCGATTGGTGTTGATATCGGCTTGCAAAATCGATCATTCCAAATTTTTGTAATAGATATTTAGCATATTTTAGCCGGCATAGAAATAATCCATCACTTATTTTCTTTAATTCGAGCCCCAAGAAATGTTTGAGTTCTCTGAGTTCTTTCATCTGGAACCTTACTAATAGATTCCTTCTGTTTTGTTGAATTTCTTCTTCATCATCTCCGGTGATGATGATATCATCCACATATACCAGCACTATTGCAAGTTTCTCTTCTCGTGCTTTTACGAATAGATTTGAATCTGCTGGTGTTACTGAATACCCACATTGAACTAAAAATTCAGTGATCTTACCGTACCATGCTCGTAGCGCCTGCTTAAATCCATATAGAGCCTTTTTTAGTTTGCACACGTATTCGGGATTTTTGTTATCTTCAAACCCTGTAGGTTGCACCATGTATATCTCTCTATCGAGTTCCCCATGTAGAAATGCATTTTTTATGTCCATTTGCCATAAGTTCCATGACTTGCTAGCGGATAATGCTATTAGGACTCTTACTTTTGTGATTTTAGCCGCTGGACTGAATGTCTCATCATAGTCCAACCCATACAGTTGTGAGAATCCCCGTGCCACTAGTCGAGCTTTATATCTTTTTACCGATCTATCAGGACATCTTTTTATCTTATACACCCATTTATTAGATATGGGTTTAACTCCATCTGATTTTGGTACCAAGTCCCATGTCTCATTTTGTCTTCGATCCATGATCTCTTCGCTCATTTCCCTTCCCCATTCATTATTTTTAATTGCTTCTTCAAATATCTCAGGTTCTTTCTCACTTATATCTTCTTCTACCACTACATTGGCGTACCTGGGATTTGGCTTCATTTGTCTACTAGACCTTCTTAATTGTGGTGAAGAGCTTGGATGATCTCCAACATCTTCGTGTGGTGCTTTAATCTCTTCTAATTGACTTGGCCTTGTTATTTCTGGTGTTGCTTCGTGTACCACAGTTTTCCAAGGATTTTGGGTTGCTCTTGGTGAATCTTCAAGTTCTTGTTCTTTTTCAATTTCATCATCATTCTTTTGTGTTTCTGGAAGTTTCACAAATTTCCCCTGAAGTTGATCTTCAATTTTAGTTGAGTCTGGTAATTCCAATTTTTTCGGCGTCCACCAAGAGGATGCTTCATCAAATATCATATTGCGAGATGTGTAACACCGATTAGTAGTTGGGTCACAACATCTCCATCCTTTTCGTTGACTATCATATCCCACAAATATGCACCTGATTGCCTTCTTGTAGAACTTGCTTCACATATGACTAGGTACGAACACGTAACAGACACATCCAAAGACTCTGAAGTGACTCACAGTTGGTTTAGTTTTCCATAGTTTCTTGAATGGTGAGTTGAATCCTAGCTTTGCTTGCGGTAGCCTATTGATTACATGTGATGTTGTCTTCATACCTTGAGCCCAAAACCTCACTGGTACATTTTTAGCATGTATCATACTTCTGCACGTTTCTGCAAGGTGTCGATTTTTTTTATGCTACACCATTCTGTTGTGGGGTGTTTGGACACGTCAGTTGATGGTGTATATTTTGATCCTTCAAATACTGGGAGAATTCTCTCGATGTGTATTCTCCCCTGTTATCCGTGCGAAGAGATTATATCTTTTCTCCGACTTCTCTTTCAACATTTTTCTTTTGAAGTCTTGAAATTTTGCAAATATCTCTGATTTTTCTTTTATAAAGAAAACCCAAACATACCTTGAGAAGTCATCAATAAATGTCACCATATAGCGCTTGCCTTGAATCGATGGTTGCTTGACCGGTCCAAATACGTCGGAATGTATTGTCTCTAAAGGCTTATTTGCTCTATAGCTTGATTATTCAAATGGTAGCTGATGTGATTTACCATATTGATAGCCATCACATATAGTATCATCTTTGATCTCAAGCAGGGGAAGACCCTTGAGCATTGATTTCTTCATCATCACCTTTAGCTTATGATAGCTCACATGCCCCGACCACATGCCACAAATCTTTGTTTTATTCTTTTGTGTCTTGTCTACATATGCACGAACTCTGTGACATTACGTAGATGGACTCTAACTTTCGACCTTCCATGATAGGTGTACCATTAATTTTGAGATTTTGATACACCTTTACATCTTTAGGTCCAAAGAGTACATAATTACCCGAGGTTGTCAATTGTGCCACTGATAGTAGATTTTTCTTCATACCTATAACATGATAGGCGTCTTGCAATTGTACTTGACTCGAACTGAATTGTGGTGTGATAATTGTCTTGCCAATATGAGCTATTGGCAATCTTGAGTTGTTAGCAGCCACCACCATTCGGCCTCTTTTGTATTCTGTTGTATTCTGCAGCTTCTCCTTGTCTCCTGTCATATGATTGGAACATCCTGAATCAACGATCCGATCATTTTCATAGTCTATTCGTCCAGGGATGACTGCTGCTAATTCTGGTTCTTCTCTTAGGCTTGATTCAACGATTTTCTCTCGAGCCTCTTCTATTATCGCCATGCCTCAACATCCCAACTCTTCTTCACTGTTATAATTTTCTCACTTGTTTGATGTTGCTACATTCCCTTCTGCGGAATTTTTCCTATACCAGCATTCTCTGGCATAGTGATTTGGTTTACCACATACATAACATGAGCCCTTCTTCTTTCCTTTGGACGTCTGACCTTTCTTGTAACGGTTTTGTTTGACTCCCCTTACTTCAGACCTTTTTTCTTCTTTTCTTTTATATTCGTTCTTATCTTTATTATTTTGTTGATGTGGTAGGCCTTTTTTTTATAACTTAGTAAAGCTTCTTCTTCTTTCTTTAATGAAACATCTGTTATTTGTCTGGTTAGAGCTTCTTGGTCAGCCAATATATTTCAAGGTTGACCAAAGAAGGTTGCTCTGACCAACCTTGTATGGCAGTTATAATACCCCTAAACTAGGGTCTTAAGCCGTGAATAATTATTCTTCTCATTTTAGCTTCTGGAACTTTGCTAGTGGAATCCAATTCAGAAATCTCGCGACGGAGAGTTCTTACCTTGTTGAAGTATTCACTTATGGTCATCTCCGCTTGTCTGAGTGATACGAGCTCATTCTTGGGAAGTTGCAGTTTGAACTCATTTTTCTTGGAAAATAACGTCACCAAGGTGTCCCATGCCTTCTTTGGAGTGCTTGTGTCCCTTATATGCTCCAACAATTCTTTGTTAATCGTAGTCTTGAGTGCATACATAGCTTTCCCTGCCTTGATTTTCTATTTCCTCAAGGCTCCGGGTTCTTCTGGTGTCATGACCTCATCTCCACCAACGACTTTCCACAGATCTTGTCCTTGGAGGTAAGACTCCATGCACGTCTACCACGTAGTGTAGTTTTGATTGTTAAGTTTCTCCATTATTCCTACGACTTGTAGGTCTGTCATCATGACTTGGATTACCTTCTCGTAACCAAGCAAGCTTCACTATGCTTCACAATCTTAGATTGCGCATGACTCCTCGAGACTCAATAATCTCCTCCTTAATTGACGATGAACCCACGTCTTACCCGACTTCCCTCAACGTGGCTTTGGTACCACATTGTAGAATTTTAAGAAATAAAATTATTTTATTAATACAAAGTACACTTAAATATAATACAGACAATTACGTATTTTCTCTCTCACACACACTATGCACTCAACTCTCAACTAAGATATATTATAATGCACACTTTTTATCTCTCTTTTCTTGTAAGTGTAACTCACGGTCACACACACACATTACACATATCACAAGACTAACTTATATTTATAGTGGTAGGGCCTCATCTCCACCAACGACTTCCCACATATCTTGTCCTTGGAGGTAAGACTCCATGCACGTCTGCCACGTAGTGTAGTTTTGATTATTGAGTTTCTCCATTATTCCTACCACTTGTAGGTCTGTCATCATGACTTGGATTACCTTCTCGTAACCAAGCAAGCTTCACTATGCTTCACATCTTAGATTTCGCATGACTCCTCGAGACTCAATAATCTTCTCCTTAATTGACGATGAGCCCACGTCTTACCCGACTTTCCTCAACGTGGCTTTGGTACCACGTTGTAGAATTTTAAGAAATAAAATTATTTTATTAATACAAAGTATACTTAAATATAATACAAGACAATTATGTCTTTTCTCTCTCACACACACTATGCACTCAACTCTCAACTAAGATATATTATAATACACACTTTTTATCTCTCTTTTCTTGTAAGTGTAACTCACGGTCACACACACATTACACATATCACAAGACTAGCTTATATTTATAGTGGTAGGGCCTCATCTCCACCAACAACTTCCCACAGATCTTGTCCTTGGAGGTAAGACTCCATCCACGTCTGCCACGTAGTGTAGTTTTGATTATTGATTTTCTCCATTCCACCTATCGCTTGTAGGTCTGTCATCATGACTTGGATTACCTTCTTGTAACAAAGCAAGCTTCACTATGCTTCACAATCTTAGATTGCGCATGACTCCTCGAGACTCAATAATCTCCTCCTTAATTAACGATGAACCCACATCTTACCCGATTTTCCCCAACATGGCTCTGGTACCACGTTGTAGAATTTTAAGAAATAAAATTATTTTATTAATACAAAGTACACTTAAATATAATACAAGACAATTATGTCTTGTCTCTCTCACACACACTATGCACTCAACTCTCAACTAAGATATATTATAATGCACACTTTTTATCTCTCTTTTCTTATAAGTGTAACTCACGGTCACACACACACATTACACATATCACAAGACTAGCTTATATTTATAGTGGTAGGGCCTCATCTCCACCAACGACTTCCCACAGATCTTGTCCTTGGAGGTAAGACTCCATGCACGTCTGCCACGTAGTGTAGTTTTGATTATTGAGTTTCTCTATTCCATCTATCGCTTGTAGGTCTGTCATCGTGACTTGGATTACCTTCTCGTAACCAAGCAAGCTTCACTATGCTTCACAATCTTAGATTGCGCATGACTCCTCGAGACTCAATAATCTCTTCCTTAATTGACGATGAACCCATGTCTTACCAGACTTTCCCCAACATGGCTCTGGTACCACGTTGTAGAATTTTAAGAAATAAAATTATTTTATTAATACAAAGTACACTTAAATATAATACAAGACAATTATGTCTTTTCTCTCTCACACATACTATGCACTTAACTCTCAACTAAGTGTTTGATAAATGGTTTTATCATAATTTTGATGATTTTGATTTTACACCAAAACAATGTTTTTAAAGGTTGTCCAAATACTCCTAAATGTTTTAAAAGGGTTTTAATATTTTTCGGAGTATTTCATCAAGTTTATTTTCGATAAAAATTGGACAACACATTTAATGTTTTTAAGACAATAAGTTTTTACATTGAAACTATGTTGTCCTAATACTCCCAATTGATCTAAAATGTTTCTACTATTTTTTGGAGTATTTATTGGAATTTATATCGGACAACACTTTTTGTGTAAATGTTTTATTTCTTCAAAACTATATTTCTAATGTTGTCCTAAATACTCCCAATCGGTTTAAAATGTTTTTACGAATTTTTGGAGTATTTCTTGAGGTTTATTTTTGATAAAAATCGGACAACTTGTCATTGAGGAGGTCGACCAGTCGACCAAAAGCGATCGTACACAGGAACAAGTTTCGTGAAATGTAAACTTGAGAACTCTCAAAATTGATAAGTGCAACCGTCGCACATAGGCTCGACCGGTCGAGGTGCCCTCGACCGGTCGCCCGTGTTAAGTTGGTGCTATATGTTTCAAACTTCTATTTACGTGCGACCGGTCGCCCTATGCTTTGACAAAGAAAATTCTAACCGTTGTCACAAGCAGACAACCTTTCCTTAAATTGTGGAATTGATTTCTATGCTATAATCTTGATTTTAATTGCAATTTTTTGTAGAAATCGGATTCCAAGAGGAGCCTATCAAGTATCAATCATCTCCTATAAATAGAGGAAGTTTTGAAGCACAACAATAAGAGAGAAAACTACAACACAACAAGATACACTCAAGAATACACTTGTTCTTACATTGTCTTATTTCTTGTTGTAATTTGCCTAGCTATTCACTTTCACATTCTTGAGGTCTAGGCTATTCTTGATTACACTTGCACTCAATTGTATTATTCATTATCGAGTTGTAATCTTGAATTTGTGGTCGTCATTCAAAACACAAGATATCCTTGTGAGTGTTCTTGTGGTAAGAACACACTTGGGTGAACTAGGTGTTAGGTGTAAGAAGATTGTGGTAATCTTCTTGTTGAGGTGTTGAAGAGTGTGGTGCTCTTCAAGGTGAAGATTGTGGTAATCTTCACAAGGTGCCGTTTGAAGATTGTGGTAATCTTCAAGAAGAGATTGTGGTAATCTCAAAGGTGGTGTTGAAGAAGAGTGTGGTGCTCTTCAAGGTGTTGTAAGTTGAATTTGTATTAATTTTGGTAATTAATAAAATTCTTTTTTTTTTCGAAATCCATCCCTGGATATCTTTGGGGTGGTAGAGGATTAGGCCTAGGTGGGTTGAACCTCTTTAAATCGACGGCGTGTGTTGTTTACATTCCGCACCTTGATTATTTTGTTTGAGCATTCGATTGTAAAAAGAGGGCGAAATCTAAAAGATGGAGATAATCTATTCACCCCCCTCTAGATTATCGTAGCCGCTTGGACTTACAAGTGGTATCAAAGCCAAACTCTTTGGCAAGCTCGTTTCACATCGCGAGTGAAGAGAAACGATCGTCGGCTACGAACGAAGCTCACCTTTCCGGCACCTCCACCACCAAGCCTCCTCGGTTTGATTCCAAAAATTTTATATTTTGGAAAGAAAGAATGGAATGCTACTTACAAGGTTGCGGGTTCGACATTTGGAACACCGTCATTAATGGAGAATCCATTCCGATGAAAGATACACCACACACCTCAAAAGGCTTCAAAAAGCTCAATGATGAAGAGAAAAAAATCATCTCTTTAAATGGTAAAGCTCTTAATATTTTACTTTGTTCACTTACCACTTTGGAATTTGATCATGTTGTAGGTATTCAATCGGCACATGAAGTATGGCAAAATTAGAAGCCATCTATGAAGTATATGCAAATGAAAGGAGCAACTCAAAAGCATCTACTTCACAAATGGATACAACATCAAATCCAACAACATGGGATAAGCCTTCTACAACCTCCCATGATGAACAAGTTGAACAATGCCTCATGGGCATCGAAGAAGAAAACGAGGTAAGTTCTAAACCCTCTACTTCTTATGACCATGAATTGAAAAATGAATATAGTGATTTACAAAATGATTATGATGAGCTACAAGATGAATTCCAAAACTTACTTGTTAAATACAAAAATTTGAAAAAGGAATTCATTGTTTTGAAAAATGATAAGGATAGTTTATTTACTTCCTATGAATCACTATCATGTGCTCACACCACCACTCTTGACAAGGTTAGAAACCTTGAGAAAGAAAATAGTACTCTTGTTGAGGATATAAATTGCTTGAAAAATGATTTATCTAAATCCAACTTGAGTACCGAAGATAGAATAACCAATATTGTTGATTGTTGTGATAATTCAAACTAGAACTTGATCATAAGCCTTTGGGTGTCAATCACATGAAAAAGAATCAAGTCTCTAAGTACGTTGGTCATTATGCTCCTAGAATTATTACATGCTTTTATTGCGGTAAAAAGGGTCATACGGTAAATACTTGTCGTGCTAGAAATAGCTCTAATTATTGTTGGAGACCTAAAAGTCTCAAGACTAATCACAAAGGACCCAAACACATGAGGGTACCACAAAACAATGTCATATTAGGTACCCTGAAATAATGATCGAAGAAAATTCATACCGCCAAGAAGACATCAAATGACCGTGTCATTTGATCAAAGAAGGAGAAAACATTTTCAACAAAGCCAATTTCCAGAAGAGGATACAATCAAAAATGGGAAGAGTACAATCCTTGAAATGGCATAGACATCATCAACAAGATGATTTTCAAAGAAGAAGAGACCATCAACAATGGGAAGGTAACAAACCTTGGAAATGGAGCAATCAAAAGAAGCCATCATCAACAAAGTGACTTCTCGAGGGAAGATATCATCAACAATGGGAACGGCACAACCCATGGAAACGACGTGAATTGGTAAACCGTATCTCCCATTTAAAATATGCATTTTATCTAGTTAGTATGCATGTTTTTATTTGTGCCTATATTGCAAATGAGTTTTCATGTATTTAAATTTTAAATTAAGGTCTTCAAAACTTATTTGTATTTTTAAAATTTTTGAAAAAGAAGACCTTATATGATGTTTTTAAAACTCTTGTGCATTTTTGTAGACTAAAGTGTATGATCATCTCTTATGGATTTTTATGGCATGAGCTTACTTGTGATATCTCTTAGCCTACACTTCTATCATTATGATTTGTGCTAGATTTGTTTTAAGAATTGTGTAGGATCTACATATTTTCACAAATGGCCATTTTCATCATTATTTGTCAAAGAAAAGGCATAAATTATCGAGGTACGTTTACTTGTGTATTGCCATATGCCTATGTGCTTGTTTTTTTCATAGTGTTTCATACAAGTGCCATTAAGAGGATTTTTAGATTTTTTGAAAGGCACTATTCGATATTTGATTGCACATATTTGCTTTGTCAACTCTTGTTCAAATACTTCTTTTAAATAAGGTCTCAACTATATGATATCGGATTTGCAAATTTCAAAAGAGACCTTTTATAGCTTTCTTAAGCTTATTTGAACTTGCATGATTTATTAGACTCTTGATGATATTCTAAAAGCATAGTATGTGTTTCTTGCTTCATGGTCTCTATATATAGTGTCTATTTCTACTATGCAAGATATTTTGTGATTGAGGCATGTTTTTACACTTGGGCTATTTTTTTCTTGCTTATATAAGCGATGCCATTAATGAGTTTGTTAAGTTGTGTAGATGAGAAATGAAGTACTCCAAATATTTGGATGTAAATGTTCTATTATGAACACCTTAGATCAATTGGATACCCTATGATGATAGTGATGAAGAAGATAAAAAGGGTATTCCGAACAAACTCGATGACCAAGGCAACATTGGTCGAACTAAGGCGAGGTTAGTAGCTCGAAGGTATTTTCAAGAAGAAGGTAATCGATTTTGATGTAACATTTGCACTCATAGCACATTTTGTAGCTATTTGCATTTTACTTGCCCATTCTTGTTTTAAGAAAATTTCAAGTTTTACCAAATGGATGTTAAATCCAAATTTCTAAATGGTTTTATTCAAGAAGAAGTCTATGTAAAACAACCTCCGGGTTTAAAATTTTCCAGGCCAAATGATTGTTTTTAAGGCCTTGTATGGTTTAAAACAAGTACCCCGTGTATGGTATGATAGACTTAGCTATTTTTGCTAAATGATTTTACAAAAGGTAAAGTTGATACTACTCTCTTTGTTTGTGAAAAGGCAATATTGTTTAAACTTGTGCATATTTATGAGAATATTTTTGGTGCTACTAATGAATATTTGTGCAAGATATGGTTCTCTAAGTTGATGCAAGGTGTACTTGAAATGAGCATGATTTCTTGCTTGGACTTCAAATCATTCAATGCCAAGTAGATGGTTACATTTCAAAAGAACTCTTGAAGGAGTTAGGCGTTGAAGAAGGAAGAATCATTCCAACCTCTATGGCTATCAATGAAGAGATTGACAAAGGTTGAGAAAGGCATGTCGGTTGACAAACAAATTCGAGGTATGTCTTCTTGTATTATTCCTATAGACTCGACATTCCATATACCTTATGTCTATATGCTCGACTTCAAAACTATCCCAACAAATCTCATTAAAGTGCCATTAAAAGAAATTTTCAAATATTTGAAAGGCACTTCTTCTTATGACTTGTTGTATCCAAAGATCTAAAACGTTCTTCTTATTTTTTTTCGGGATAACAAGTTTGGTATCTATTATACGATTATTCGTATTCAAAATTTGGTTCGTCATAATCGAACTAAACATATTGAGATTCGATATATTTTTTAAGGGATTGTGATTTTTAACAAAAAACTTGAGATGTGTTTAATTCCGTCTCAAGGATAACTCGCGGACTTTTTGATCGTTAACCACCGAGTATTTTACCTCATTTCGAGCTTGATTATGACATAATGTATATTGAATGAGGTCTACGTTTGCATTTTGCACGTTTTAAAACTTAGGGGCGAAAAATCAGATTTTTGGATCAAATTTCGGATTTTCAAAACGAGAAAAGAACCACTGGCCGATCGGGGCAAGGCCGACCGTCGCCCAAGCCGCCGGCCGTCGCCCATGCCCTGACCGTCCGCTGGATGATTTTTGGCTAAAAATAGTTACTGTTTCCAGACTTCGCCATTTTGGCTTATTTTGTCCATTTTTCGTCCCCTTCGCAATTGCACACAAATTTCACTCAAAATTTGTTTTATTGCATACATTTTATATTTTGGGGATTATCTAGCTCTTGTTATCATCATCATTGCTCGACTTTACCAATTGAATGGTAAGAATTTCACTATCGTTAGCTCAATTGGGTTGAACCCTTGAGTTTGTGGCTTATATGTATTTTTCTTGATGCAATTCATATATATTTGTGATGAGCTTATTGATTGTTGATGAATGATATATGTTATATTGCATTTGGTGATGAAAACTTGGCTTGATTTCATTTACAAGGGCTATATATATCTCTTTCAATTTTTACGCCCGCCAAGTGTTCGATAAAACATTTCAATGAAAAATTCATCACCTACATGATTCTCTCGTTTTCAAAAGGCTTATATATTTATGGAGATCATGTTTTGCTTATCAAATAAGTTTTCATAAACCTCTACAAGTCGTATGATTCGACTTTTTTTTCCTCCTATTTGGTCTATAAGCTTCAATGTTCAAATAGCTCGATACATCGGTTTAGTTGCGCACTTTGATATGAATATATGATGTATTTATCTTGCTAACATTCTTTTTGATGATTACAAAGGGGAGAAATAGGTTATAATCTCTTTAGCTCAAAGAAGCTAAGAAAAGCTTAAAAAGAAGCTATAAGTTGCGGTTATTGAAAGTCATGTTGTGGCTATTGAAAGTCATATGTTGTGGATCATATTTTGTCCACTCTTGGTATATTGTGGTTGTATATGTTTCTTAGTCCATTAGTTGTAGTATGGACCTATATATGTTTCTAACGATGTCTCTTTGGCAGGGGGAGCTTTTAAGTTTTGATACTTAAGCTTAATATTGAAAAGCTAAGCTTTTAGCTTTTGATTTAGTTGCTTCTTTATAACTCTTGTTGTGCATGTTGATAGGGGGAGCATTTCCTATATGTGTTTGAATATCTCTACTCCCATCCTTGTGTTTTTTATTGCATGGAATGTTGTCGCTCACAACGGATAGTTCTCTTTAACCGGTAAAATTATTTTGTTTTCAAAATCGACCTCGTTAAAATTGTTTTGGTTTGTAATCATCAAAAAGGGGAGATTGTTTGATAAATGGTTTTATCATGATTTTGATGATTTTGATTTTACACCAAAACAATGTTTTTAAAGGTTGTCCAAATACTCCTAAATGTTTTAAAAGGGTTTTAATATTTTTCTGAGTATTTCATCAAGTTTATTTTCGATAAAAATTGGACAACACATTTAATGTTTTTAAGACAATAAGTTTTTACATTGAAACTATGTTGTCCTAATACTCCCAATTGATCTAAAATGTTTATACTATTTTTGGAGTATTTATTGGAATTTATATCGGACAACACTTTTTGTGTAAATGTTTTATTTCTTCAAAACTATATTTCTAATGTTGTCCTAAATACTCCCAATCGGTTTAAAATGTTTTTACGAATTTTTTGGAGTATTTCTTGAGGTTTATTTTTGATAAAAATCGGACAACTTGTCATTGAGGAGGTCGACCGGTCGACCGCGAGCGACGGCAGTACACAGGGAACAAGTTTCGTGAAATGAAAACTTGAGAACTCTCAAAATTGATAAGTGCAACCGGTCGCACATAGGCTCGACCTGGCCGAGGTGCCCTCGACCGGCCGCCTGTGTTAAATTGGTGCTATATGTTTCAAACTTCTATTTCGTGCGACTGTCGCCCTATGCTTTGACAAAAAAAATTCTAACCGTTGTAGCAAGACAACCTTTCCTTAAATTGTGGAATTGATTTCTAACAGCTATAATCTTGATTTTAATTGCAATTTTTTTGTAGAAATCAGATTCCAAGAGGAGCCTATCAAGTATCAATCATCTCCTATAAATAGAGGAAGTTTTGAAGCACAACCATAAGAGAGAAAACTACAACACAACAAGATACACTCAAGAATACACTTGTTCTTACATTGTCTTATTTCTTGTTGTAATTTGCCTAGCTATTCACTTTCACATTCTTGAGGTCTAGGCTATTCTTGATTACACTTGCACTCAATTGTATTATTCATTATCGAGTTGTAATCTTGAATTTGTGGTCGTCATTCAAAACACAAGATATCCTTGTGAGTGTTCTTGTGGTAAGAACACACTTGGGTGAACTAGGTGTTAGGTGTAAGAAGATTGTGGTAATCTTCTTGTTGAGGTGTTGAAGAGTGTGGTGCTCTTCAAGGTGAAGATTGTGGTAATCTTCACAAGGTGCCGTTTGAAGATTGTGGTAATCTTCAAGAAGAGATTGTGGTAATCTCAAAGGTGGTGTTGAAGAAGAGTGTGGTGCTCTTCAAGGTGTTGTAAGTTGAATTTGTATTAATTTTGGTAATTAATAAAATTCTTTTTCTTTTCGAAATCCATCCCGGATATACTGGGGTGGTAGAGGATTAGGCCCTAGGTGGGTTGAACCTCTTTAAATCGACGTGTGTTGTTTACATTCCGCACCTTGATTATTTTGTTTGAGCATTCGATTGTAAAAAGAGGGCGAAATCTAAAAGATGGAGATAATCTATTCACCCCCCCCTCTAGATTATCGTAGCCGCTTGGACTTACACTAAGATATATTATAATGCACACTTTTTATCTCTCTTTTCTTGTAAGTGTAACTCACGGTCACACACACACACATTACACATCACAAGACTAGCTTATATTTATAGTGGTAGGGATAGTTCTGGACTAACATATGTCGGTTTATTTGTAATTATTTAATTAATTATCTAGAATCGTCTTAGCCTAATCTTGCTTTTAGGAATAATATGGAACATTCAAGCCAACTTTATTTCTAGAATATTCATTATGATGTGAGTGATGATTTTCAAAATATAATATCCAATTTTTGTTGTAAAGGTATTTGAAATTTTTCTTTGGTATTTTTGTAGATCATTGTTGGCATAATGGATCAATTTCAAGTATTTTCCCCCAAAGCCGATAATAATAATCATGACATTTCAGGTTTGTAAACTATATTTTTTTTAATCAATAGAACCTGTTGCGGTGATTAATTATTTAAATTTAATTCATTTATTTGTTTTTATAGACTTAAATGGAGACACTACTGAAGAAATTGGAGTTGTTAATGGTTCAAAGGAGCAATTTGTATTTCTCGATTCATCAATCCCTGAGCATATTGAGGTACCATCTCCAAACTCAATTTCGAATCAATTGGAAAGTAGATTAGTCATTGGCCAATTAGGGCCTCCATAATGGATGGTTGAACTTGAACTATTTTTTACACCATTGTGCAGAGTTCAAAAATTCTGGTTCATAAAAAAAGTTCAACATGTTGAACCAAGTTCAAATTTTCTTTTGTTTCTTTCTTTTTACTTTTTGTATTTGTTTTTTTTTATGTTGAATGGCAATCTTGTAAATATTTTTAATTATGTTGTTACCGTTTCTTGCATTGTATCCACTTTTCTTTTTTTTTTGTTCTTTTTTTAATAAAATAACTGCAAGCATTTTTTGTTTGAACAAAAACAACTGTAAGCATTGTATCCACTAAATAGTACTTTTTAATTATTTGAACTTTGTGTTGTAACTCATTTTTGTAGAACATATTTTTGTAATTAAAATTATAAAATTGATCTTTTTAATTAAATTTTATTATTATAATATTTTCTTATTATTCTAATATAATTATGGAAAGTAAATCAATTATATATATTACTTTATTAATGATTTTATTTAAAATGATATAAAAAAATAACAATAAATATATATTAAAAAATTGACAAAGGGACCCATTTTGAACCATGAACTTGAACTTACCATTGTGGATAATAGAAGAGGGTGTAGTTCAAGTTCAAGTTTTATTGATGTGGCACTGTGGGGGCCACATAAAAACTTGATCTTGCAACCACCGTTGTGGATGCCCTTAGTAAGAAGTGTTGAAGATGCATATTTATTATATTGTAACTATGCACATGCTAAAGGTTTTAGTGTTAAAAAGGGGGATCAACGTCCCCGTACTAGTGAACTTCAAGCAAAAGAATTTGAATGTTCTTGCGAAGGTGGTAGAGATGAAAAACGTTCTAGCGAACGAATAGCCGTGTACCAAAAACTGACATCTAAAACTAAATGTAAAGAAAAACTTAGAATTACAAGAGAACAAGGAGAGAGTGGAAGGTGGCTAAGTTTGTGATGGAACATAATTATGAAATGGTTGCAGCTGATCAAACACATTTGTTAAGATCGTCACGCAATATTTCATACGCTCAAAAATCAACACTAGAAGCAATGGTGAATGTTGGAATATCAGTGGCAGTGTCTTATATGGAGAATGAAGCACAACGGCCACAAAATTTGAGATTTATTCGAAAACATGCATATGATCACCTTAATTGTTTAATACAACATACAAAAGTTGAGAATGGAGATGCTTCTGCATTACTTCAGTATTTTATAGATAAATCAAACAAAGAGCCGTATTTTTATTGGAATGTGCAGTTGGATGATGATAGTAGAGTGATAAATTTTTTCTTTAGGGACTATAGATGTCGAGTTGATTATGATTATTTTGGTGATGTTCTCTCTGTCGACACTACTTACCGAACAAATAAGTACAATCTGATTTTGTGCTCCTTTTGTGGCCATAAATCACCATAAACAGGACCGTGATGTTTGGCTTGGCATTCATGTCGGATGAAACTGAAAGTTCTTTTGAGTGGTTGTTTACAACATTTCTTGACTCTATGAGTGATAAACAACCTGAAACAATTTTTACAGATCAATGCCAAGCTATGATGAATGCAGTAGAAACGGTATTTCCATGTGCATGCCATCATTTATGTCAATGGAATATCAATCAAAATGCTCCTTCCCATTTAGGTAACTTGAATGGTGATGCAAGTTTTAAACAATGAAAATTTTGATAGATGAATATAATCTGAGTGATCATAAATGATTAAATGGCATGTATAAATTACGACATAAATGGGATACTGTTTTTACTAATGAAAAGTTCAGTGCGGGACTTTTGGCTACTTCTAGATGTGAGGGCACAAATTCGGTGTTGAAAAAATCATGTAAATGGAGCATTCATTGTATGATTTTGTCCACAATTATGAAAAAATTCAAAACAACTGGCGTGCAAAAGAAAGGCTGAGGATACTCGTTGTTGGCATGGGAATGCCTCAATGATTTTGAAAAATAACCAATTGTTGAAGTGCGCTGCTGATGTTTATACACTCACCATATACAAGTTATTTGAGATTAAATTAATTAATTCTTTGAATATTTGGATCACCTTCAAATTTTGGTTTTTCTTTCCTTGAGTTCAAAGTGAAATCTCATGGTGCGAACTCAAGAGTTAGACAAGTGGTAGTTGATAAACAAACTCTTGAAGTAAGATGTAGTTGCCACAAATTTTAGTCAATGGGGATATTGTGAAAGCATGGTTTAAAAGTCTTCAATTGTATGGATGTAAATATATTACTGGAGCAATACATAAATAGGCGGTGGACAAAAAATGCAAAAAGCAGATTATCTGATAATGGAGAAAGTGCAAGTCATAGTGGCCACGTACGTATCTGAGATGGTATTTGTCAATCAATCAATGAGGTCAATATATGATCTTACTATACGATGAAAAAGGTCACGAGGAGGCGAGAAATATGTTGACTGGAATTCTTGATAGTGCAAGCCAACAAATCAATGATTTATTGCAAAATCTGAGTGTAAATGATTTAAATGATCAAAATACTTGTGATGAAGGCAACAACCAAGATGATGATGTGCTCATACGTAATCCTCTTTATGTGAAGTCAATGGGAATTACAAATGCTCATATAGTACGTCATTGGGATGGTAAAAGCAAAAAAAAGAAAAGGAAAAGCAAAGACTAGAAGTTCGAGTAAGTTGTAGATTCATTCAAATATATAAACTATTGTGTTTTATTACTACTGGTTGTATTTTTTAATTTAGCTAACATCTCATGTTTTTCTTCGATAGATGCGAATTGTAGCAAGAAAAATGGGCAAATCTCACAAGATGTTACTCATGTTCTAAACTCACAAGATACAAATAATATCCGTCCAGCACAATATCCTTTTGGTTATAGTTTTCAACTTCCATCATTTTCATCTCAATTTGGAGCCAACCAACCACATTTTCAATATCCAATTCAGGGGGTAAGTAATCATTTATATATTTTTTGATATATATATGACTAAATAGTTGTTATACTAATAGTTTTATTTTGATTTTTATATAGGGAGGTAATAGATTTGCTTATTTGGGTGGTCAAATAAATTTATTCACATACTCACCATTAGATATTCACCCATCACAGGAGAGGCCGCATGCAAATTGAACTTTATTATGTTGTATTATGGTCTGGCAATTTTAGAAAAAGTCAGTAGAAAATATGTAATTGACATTGGCTTACATTCTATTATTTAAACTACTTTTTTTCACATGAGTTTATTCATATATTAGTTTGCTTATTATGAGACTTGTATTTGTGGTTTGCTCAATTTCGAAATTGGTGAATGTCATGCAGTGGTGAAACTGATTTTGTTTTAGTAGAAGTGGATGTGAGAAAATATTTTGCATTGATTCACCAATTCAATTGGATATTAACAAAGAGAATAAATTTCTATCAATCCTTATTTTGGAAATGTTAAGATGCTAAATAAATTATTACATGATCAACTCTTTAACACCATTCATAACAATTACAACCTATATATTAAAATCAACAACAATTCTTTATTATAATTCAGGAAAATAGCTTAAGAATGCACTGTAACAATGAAGAAAAACTCTTCATTCTTGAACTTCAAAAAAACATAAATAAGTGGAAAAATATCCATTCTTTAACCAATAAATTTTATCCTCTCAACCCAGAGATATATAGAATGAAAAATTCAACTCATTAACAAAGAAAATTAGGAGTTGCACTGCAACAAATTATAAGCATATTAGTATAAAAAAATATATAAAAATGAATACATAATTTGTAATCTTTTAAACGACACAACAAATTGCCATACTGTCTATTGCATAAATAATGGAACTTTTTTACAAGCAATATTCTTCATGCTCTTTTCAATGTTGCATACATATGGAAAAAAAAAAGGGGAAGGGGTAAGAGAAAAATTGGCCTAAAATTTTCTGATCTAAATAAAAAAATTTACCCCCTAATTTATATACAAAAAAAAACTCTAAAATTATTGTGCCGTTGTCTGGCCATCGTAATTGCATGATTGGTTTCATAGAATTGTCAAGCATTCTTGCATATTTCCAAACGCAAAGCGGGTGGTCTCCACTCTTCAACACCCCCTAAAAGGACTTAAAAGAAAAGTTAAAAGAGAAATGAAATGGAGAAAAGGGAATGAAATGAGAAACGGGATACATTGGAAGTTGACAGTAGGCGGCGATGACAGACCGATGGGTGAGATTGATGAAGATGTAGAATGAGAAATAAATTTGATGAGAGCTTTTCACTGTCAGTTTTGGAATTGAAATAAGAAAATTTGTTTTAAATATGAGAGGGTTAATTACAACAAAAAATTGAATTTCAAATTTCACGCAAATTCATTTTAGAGAGAAAATTTTTGGATCCTAAAATATTTTCTACCATGGTCAACTGGGTTTGGTTAGATTTCACAAGAAAAAAGAGAAAAAAAAATGAAAAATAAAATAGGGACACATGTCAACAAGTTAATGGATATGGGTACTACCCATATGCTAGCATCGAACGAGCCTCTTAATTTGATGAAATTTAGGGAATAATGAAATGTAGAAGTGTGTACCTTTCCATCTTTGATTTGACGGCGACCAAGCATCTGGTTGTTGGGGTTCTTTTCGACGAATTCACTAAGGGAAAAATTAGGAAATTATATAATCATTTCAAAGATCTTCAACATGTCCCATTAGCTCAGTTGGTTAGAGCGTCGTGCTAATAACACGAAGGTCGAAGGTTCGAGACCTGCATGGGCCATTTTTTCTCCAATATCTATGTTTTTTTTTGCAAATTGAATGAAATATAACAAACGGGAAAGTCAAATTATTCCAAATGATGTTCAAAGTGATCAATTAACCTTCCAGATCAAATGACAATTTTAACAAATTTGGGGCCAATGTGAGAATTTTATAAAAACTCGACCTCAAAACTTTAAAAACCTGAATCTCTGAACAATTTAGAGAATTTAGGAACTAACCTCATAATTTTTCAAGGTCGGGACATTTATTTATTCAATTTTTAACCCCAAAAGAATTAATTTTTACAAAACGGGGCAAATTGTAAATTTTCTTTCTACAAGAACCTAACTCAAATTATTTTTTTCTTTTAAAGAAACAACCCTGAACCCTCTGACTTTAATTATTGATTAAAATATTTTATTTTCTCAAAAATCCCTTGAATTATCAGATCGTCTTGACTGATTAATAAGCGATCGTGGGGCGACTTCCTCGTCTTGCGATTTCGAATCTATAATGGACTTATGTTCCACCTAATCTTTCAAGATATCGAAGATTGTTTATCCTCCCGATAATCATCTTCATCCAAATAACTCCACCAACGCCATAATTGCCTTGCGCAAATTTTCGAAAACTTTCTTGAACTACTTCCCGGATCAATATACTTGACTGCCTGGTTGACTACCTGAACGTGTATTTAATTTCCTGCCTGAGTCAACTTGGTGTGTCGAGCTCACAGTCGGAATGGATACGTCGGGGATGGAACCGGGTAGCTCGGCTGCTATTCCACTCTCCGGCCCCATCGTCCTAATCCTGCAACTGAGGGACGGAGTTTGTCCAAGGGAAGTGGGTCGTAGTACTTGAGGTATAATCATGATTATGATAAATCCGAGCCTTGCTAGCTCCACTGTGGATTTTGTCTTTGCCTATGGAGCGATAAGGTGACAGGTCTTGGACCATCTTGCTCGGGAGTTACAAGGAAAAACGAAGGAATCGTTGCCGATCCACACGATTAAGTTAATCGGACTCGTTTGGTTGGCGCTACAAATCCGTACGCAACCGCTACTTGTATTGCATAGGTTGGCGCTACAAATCCGTACGCAACCACTACTTGTCTTGCATAGGATTGGCGTTACAAATCCGTACGCAATCCTCATATCTGCTTGAACCATAGTGCCTGCGTGACCACGAACTGTTTTCTTAAACTGTATAAGTATATTACTTAAATATATTTATCACGACGATTGTGGACCGTGTGTGAAATCATGCATCATATCTCACATTTTCATACAACTAAATTTCTCGCATTAACTATATATATCGCCACACTTGCACACGATCACCCTATCCTCTGAGATTTATGTCTCAGCCTCTCCTGTTTTCTAACCTTAGAAGAGAACTTTGTCGAAAAAGATGAACCTGCCTTGGATTGAATCCTCATGCTCCGCCCGTTGGACTTACTTCCTATCGTTATCTATGTTGCTGGACTGTTTTCTTTTATTTTATTGTTATTGGACTCTTTTATTTTATTTGAAATTCTGGACTGTAATTTAAGGACATAGGACCCTTTTGTTTGATAAATGGTTTTATCATGATTTTGATGATTGTGTTTTTATACCAAAACAATGGTTTTAAAGGTTGTCCAAATACTCATAAATGATTTAAAATGGTTTCAATATTTTCCGGAGTATTTCCTCAAGTTTAGTTTCGATAATATTGGACAACATTTTTAATGATTTTATGTCAACGGTTTTTTTCATTGAAACTATGTTTCTAAATGTTGTCCTAATACTCCCGAGTGGTCTAAAATGTTTTTACGAATTTTTCGGAGTATTTATTGGAATTTATATCGGACAACACTTTTTGTATTAATGTGTTATTTCATCAAAACTATATTTCTGATGTTGTCCTAAATACTCCCAATCGGTTTAAATATTTTTACGAATTTTTTGGAGTATTTCTTGAGGTTTATTTTCGACAAAAATCGGACAACACTTCATGTGGGAGGTCGGCCGGTCGGCCAAAAGAGGCGACCGGTACCTGGGAATGAATTTCAGAGAACAGAACTCACGGAACTCCCAAAATGGGTCAGGGGGACCGGTCACCATGGTGGGCGACCGGTCGCACCCTAGGGCGACCGGTCGACCCCCCATTGGACCGGTCACCCTGTGTATTATTTGTTGCATTCTTTTCAAATTTTATTTCTGCGCGACCGGTCGCCCTTAAGTTTGACAGCAAAATTCTAACCGTTGTACAGCAGACAACTTTTCCTTAAATTGTGGAATTGATTTCTAACAGCTATAATCTTAATTTTAATTGCAATATTTTTTTAGAAATCAGATTCCAAGAGGAGCCTATCAAGTATCAATCATCTCCTATAAATAGAGGAAGATTTGAAGCACAACAAGAAGAGAAAAAAACTACAACACAACAAGATACACTCAAGAATACACTTGTTCTTACATTGTCTTATTTCTTATTGTAATTTGCCTAGCTATTCACTTTCACATCCTTGAGGTCTAGGCTATTCTTGATTACACTTTGCACTCTATTGTATTATCAATTATCGAGTTGTAATCTTGAATTTTTGGGTTATCATTCAACACAAGATATCCTTGTGAGTGTCCTTGTGGTAAGAGCACACTTGGGTGATCTAGGTGTTAGGTGTGAGAAGATTGTGGTAATCTTCTTGTTGAGGTGTTGAAGAATTTGGTATTCTTCAAGGTTGAAGATTGTGGTAATCTTCACAAGGTGCCGTTGGAGATTGTGGTAATCTTCAAGTGAGATTGTGGTAATCTCAAAGGTGGCGTTGAAGAAGAGTGTGGTACACTTCAAGGTGTTGGTGTAAGATTTTGTTGTAATAATTGTGGTAATTATTAATAAAATCTTTTTTCTTTTTGAAATCCATCCCGGAGATACTGGAGTGGTAGTAGATTAGGCCCTAGGTGGGTTGAACTACTATAAATCAACGCGTGTTGTTTACATTCCGCACCTTTATTATTGTGTTTGAGCATTTGGTTCGAAGAAGAGGGCGAAATCGAAAAGATGGAGATAATCTATTCACCCCCCTCTAGATTATCGTAGCCGCTTGGACTTACAAGTGGTATCAGAGCCAAACTCTTTGGCAAGCTCGTTTCACATCGCTAGTGAAGAGAAACGGTCGTCGGCTACGAACGAAGCTCATCTATCCGGCACCTCCACCACCAAGCCACCACTATTCGATTCCAAAAATTTTATATTTTGGAAAGAAAGAATGGAATGCTATTTACAAGGTTGCGGGTTTGATATTTGGAACACCGTCATAAATGGAGAATCCATTCCGATGAAAAACACACCACACACCTCCAAAGGCCTCAAAGAGCTAAATGATGAAGAGAAGAAAATCATCTCCTTAAACGGTAAAGCTCTCAATATCTTGTATTGTTCATTTACTAATTTGGAATATGAACATATTGTAGGAATTCGATCGGCACATGAAGTATGGCAAAAAATTAGAAGCCATATATGGAGTATTTGCAAATGAAAGGAGTCAAACAAAAGCATCTACTTCTCCAAGGGATACAATGTCAAATCTAAGGAACAAGCCTCTTACAACTTCCAACTATGAAGAAGTTGAACATTGTCTTATGGGCATCGAAGAAGAAAACGAGGTATGTCTTAAACCCTCAACTTCCTATGATATTGTTATTCAAAATGATTATAGTGATTTGCAAAATGATTATGATAAACTTCAAAATGAATTCCAAAGCTTACTTGTTAAATACAAAAATTTGAAAAAGGAATTCAATGTTTTGAAAAATGATAAGGATAGTTTATTTATTTCCTATGAATCACTATCATGTGCTCACACCACCACACTTGACAAGGTTAGAAACCTTGAAAAAGAAAATAGTACTCTTGTTGAGAATATTGATTGCATGAAAAAGGATTTATTAAAATCCAACTTGAGTACCAATAGAATGACCGATATTGTTGATTGTTGTGATAAAGGACTTGATCATAAGCCTAATGTTGTTAATCATATGAAAAAGGATCAAGTCACTATGCATATTGGTCATTATGCTCCTAGAATTATTACTTGTTTCTATTGCGGTAAAAAGGGTCATACGGCTAATTCTTGTCGAGCTAGAAATAGCTCTAATTATTGTTGGAGACCTAAAAGTCTCAAGACTAATCCCAAAGGACCCAAACACATGAGGGTACCACAAAACAATGTCATATTAGGTACTCGGCGAAATAATGATCGAAGAAAATTCATACCGCCAAGAAGGCATCAAATGACCGATTCATTTGATCAAAGAAGGAGAAACTATTTTCAACAAAACCAATTTCCAAGAAGATGATATAATCAAAAATGGGAAGAACACAATTCATGGAAATGACAAAGACATCATCAACAAGATGATTTTCAAAGAAGAAGAGACCATCAACAATGGGAAGGTAACAAACCTTGGAAATGGAGTAATCAAAGAAGTCATCATCAACAAAGTGACTTCTCAAGGGGAAGATATCATCAACAATGGGAAAGACACAACCCATGGAAACGGCGTAATTGGTAAATCGTATCTCCCCATTTAAATATGCATTTTATTTTATTTCTATGCATGTTTTTATTTGTGTCTTAATTGCAAAATGAGTTTTCATGTATTTAATTTTAAATTAAGGTCTTCAAAACTTATTTGTATTTATAAAAAAAAAAAATATTAAGAAAAGAGGACCTTATATGATGTTTTTAAAACTCTTGTGCATTTTTGTAGACTAAAAGTGTATTATCATCTCTTATGGATTTTTATGGCATGAGCTTACTTGTGATATCTCTTAGCCTACACTTTTATCATTATAGTTTGTACTATATTTGTTTTAAGTATTGTGTAGGATTTACATATTTTCACAAATGGCCATTTACGTCATTATTTGTCAAGAAAGGCATTAATTATCGAGGTACGTACTTGTGTTATTCTCTCTTATAGACTCGATATATATATTGCCATGTGCCTATGTGATTATTTTTCATAGTATTTCATACAAGTGCCATTAAGAGGATTTTTAGATTTTTTGAAAGGCAATATTCGATATTTGATTGCACATATTTGCTTTGTCAACTTTTGTTCAAATACTTCTTTTAAATGAGGTCTCAATTATATGCTATCGGATTTTCAAATTTCAAAAGAGACCTTTTGTAGCTTTCTTAAGCTTATTTGAACTTGCATGATTTATTAGACTCTTGATGATCTTCTAAATGCATAGTATGTGTTTCTTGCTTCGTGATCTATATATATAGTGTCTCTTACTACTATGCTCTTTTGCAAGATATTTTGTGATTGATGATTGAGACATGTTTTTACACTTGGGATATTTTTATTCTTGATTATATAAGCAATGCCGTTAATGAGTTTGTTAAGTTGTATAGATGAGAAATGAAGTACTCCAAATATTGGTTGCCTCAAAATATTTGGATGTATATGTTCTATTGTGAACACCTTAGACAAATTGGATGCCCTATGATGATGGTAATGAAGTAGACAAAAAGGGTATTTCGGCACAAACTCGATGACCAAGGCAACATTGGTCGAACTACGGCGAGGTTAGTAGCTCAAAGGTATTTTCAAGAAGAAGGTAATTGATTTTGATGTAACATTTGCACTCGTAGCACATTTAGTAGCTATTTGCATTTTTCTTGCCCATTCTTGTTTTAAGAAAATTTCAAGCTTTACCAAATGAATGTTTAATCCTATTTTCTAAATGGCTTTATTCTAGTAAGAGTCTATGTAAAACAACCTCCGGGGTTTAAAATTTTTTCTGGGCCAAATTTTTTTTATAAAAGGCCTTGTACGGTTGATAGACTTAGCTATTTTTGCTAAATGATTTTACAAGAGGTAAAGTTGATACTACTCTCTTTGTTTTTGAAAAAGGGCAATATTGTTTACTTGTGCATATTTATGAGAATATTTTTGGTACTACTAATGAATATTTGTGCAAGATATTTTTCCAAGTTGATGCAAGGTGTACTTGAAATGAGCATGATGGGGGAGCTCAATTTCTTGCTTGGACTTCAAATCATTCAATGCCAAGAAGATGGCTACATTTCAAAAGAACTCTTGAAGGAGTTAGACATTGAAGAAGGAAGAATCATCTCAACCTCTATGACTACCAATGAAGAGATTAACAAAGGTTGAGAAAGACATATCGATTGACAAACAAATTCGAGGTATGTTTTCTTGTATTATTCCAATAGACTCGACATTCTATATGCCTTATGTCTATTTTCTCGACTTCAAAAAAAAACTATCCCAACGAATCTCATTAAAGTGTCGTTAAAAGAAATTTTCAAATATTTGAAAGGCACTTCTTCTTATGACTTGTATATCCAAAGTATTAAAACGTTCTTATTTTTCGGGATAACAAGTCCGGTATTTATTATACAATCATTCGTACTCAAAATATGGTTCGTCATAATCGAACTAAATATATTGAGATTCGATTTTTTTTAAAAAGGGATTGATTTTTTAACAAAAACTTGAGATGTGTTTAATTCCGTCTCAAGGATAACTCGCGGATTTTTTTTAATCATTCACCGCCAAGTATTTTACCTCATTTCGAGCTTGATTATGACATAATGTATATTGAATGAGGACTACGTTTGCATTTTGCACATTTTTAAAACTTAGGGGCGAAAAATCGGATTTTTGGATTACAGTTGAAACAGTGGGCTGCCAGGGCACGGGCCGACCGGTCGCCCACCATCTCGATCGGTCGCCCTGCCCCTGGACCGGCCGCCCTGATGTGGTTTTTGGTTAAAACTTGTTCTATCCTCAGTTTTCTTATTTTCACAGTTTTTCAACTCTATTTCGTCCCCTTTGTCATTTGCACACACATTTCACTTCAAATGTGTTTGGTTGCATGTATTACATAGTTTGGGGATTATCTAGCTCGACTATCATCATCATTGCTCGTCTTTATCGATTGAATGGTAAGAATTTCACTCTCTTTAGCTCAATTGGGTTGAACCCTTGAGTTTGTGGCTTATATGTATCTTTCTTGTTGCAATTCATATATTTTTGTGATGAGCTTATTGATTGTTGATGAATGATATTTATTAAATTGCATTTGGTGATGAAAAACTTGGCTTAATTTCATTTACAAGGGCTATATATATCTTTTTTAAATTTTTGACGCCCGCCAAGTGTTCGATAAAACGTTTCAATGTAAAAATCATCATCTACATGATTCTCTCGATTTCAAAAGTCTTATATATTTATAGAGATCATGTTTTGCTTATGAAATGATCTTTCATAAGCTTCTACAAGTCGTATAAGTCGACTCTTCCCTCCTATTTGGTTTATAAGCTTCAATGTTTAAATAGCTCGATACATCGGTTTAGTTGCGCACTTTGATATGAATACTTATCGTGCTAACATTCTTTTTGATGATTCCAAAGGGGGAGAAACAAGTTATAAGCTCTTTAGCTCATAGAAGCTAAGATAAGCTTAACGAAAAGAAGATATAAGCTATGGCTTCATATAGCCATAAGTTGTGGATCACATTTAGTCCACTTGGTGCATTATGGTTATGTATGAATCATGGTCCATTGGTTGTAGTATGGACTTATATACGGTTCTAATGATGTTTCTTTGACAGGGGGAGCTTTTAAGTTTTTGATACTTAAGCTCAATATCGAAAAGCTAAGATTTTAGCTTATGTTGAAGTTGCTTTTATATTACTCTTGTTGTGCATATTGATAGGGGGAGCATTTGTAATATATGTTTGAATCTCTCTACTCCCATCCTTGTGTTTCTATTGCACAGAATGTTGTCGCTCACAACGGAAAGCTCTCTTTAACCGGTAAAATTGTTTTGTTTTCAAAATCGACCTCGTTAAAATTGTTTTGGTTTGTAATCATCAAAAAGGGGGAGATTGTTTGATAAATGGTTTTATCATAATTTTGATGATTGTGTTTTTATACCAAAACAATGGTTTTAAAGGTTGTCCAAATACTCCTAAATGATTTAAAATAGTTTCAATATTTTCCGGAGTATTTCCTCAAGTTTAGTTTCGATAATATTGGACAACATTTTTAATGATTTTATGTCAATGGTTTCTTTCATTGAAACTATGTTTCTAAATGTTGTCCTAATACTCCCGAGTGGTCTAAAATGTTTTTACGAATTTTTCGGAGTATTTATTGGAATTTATATCGGACAACACTTTTTGTATTAATGTGTTATTTCATCAAAACTATATTTCTAATGTTGTCCTAAATACTCCCGATCGGTTTAAAATATTTTTACGAATTTTTTGGAGTATTTCTTGAGGTTTATTTTCGACAAAAATCGGACAACACTTCATGTGGGAGGTCGGCCGGTCGACCAAAAGAGGCGACTGTACACGGGAATGAATTTCGAGAGAACAGAACTCACGGAACTCCCAAAATGGGTCGGGGGACCGGTCACCATGGTGGGCGGCCCGTCGCACCCTAGAAGCACAGGCCGACCCCCATTGGACCGGTCACCCTGTGTATTATTTGTTGCGTTCTTTTCAAATCTTATTTCTGCGCGACCGGTCGCCCTTAAGTTTGACAGCAAAATTCTAACCGTTGTGCAGCAGACAACTTTTCCTTAAATTGTTGAAATGATTTCTAACAGGTATAATCTTGATTTTAATTGCAATATTTTTTTAGAAATCAGATTCCAAGAGGAGCCTATCAAGTATCAATCATCTCCTATAAATAGAGGAAGATTTGAAGCACAACAAGAAGAGAAAAAAACTACAACACAACAAGATACACTCAAGAATACACTTGTTCTTACATTGTCTTATTTCTTGTTGTAATTTGCCTAGCTATTCACTTTCACATCCTTGAGGTCTAGGCTATTCTTGATTACACTTTGCACTCTATTGTATTATCAATTATCGAGTTGTAATCTTGAATTTTTGGGTTATCATTCAACACAAGATATCCTTGTGAGTGTCCTTGTGGTAAGAGCACACTTGGGTGATCTAGGTGTTAGGTGTGAGAAGATTGTGGTAATCTTCTTGTTGAGGTGTTGAAGAATTTGGTATTCTTCAAGGTTGAAGATTGTGGTAATCTTCACAAGGTGCCGTTGGAGATTGTGGTAATCTTCAAGTGAGATTGTGGTAATCTCAAAGGTGGCGTTGAAGAAGAGTGCGGTGCTCTTCAAGGTGTTGGTGTAAGATTTTGTTGTAATAATTGTGGTAATTATTAATAAAATCTTTTTTCTTTTTGAAATCCATCCCGGAGATACTGGGGTGGTAGTAGATTAGGCCCTAGGTGGGTTGAACTACTATAAATCAACGCGTGTTGTTTACATTCCGCACCTTTATTATTGTGTTTGAGCATTTGGTTCGAAAAAGAGGGCGAAATCGAAAAGATGGAGATAATCTATTCACCCCCCCTCTAGATTATCGTAGCCGCTTGGACTTACACCTTTGACACTTAAGTTGGCGATATGATGTGTATTTTATTTCCTAGTTCTGGACTGTAAGCTATTTGGTTGATGGGATGTATTTGTAATCGTGATGTATTTGTAGTTTTCCGTTGCTTTAAACCTTGTTTCACTTGGGATTGTTGTATCATTTCTAGAATGTTGGGTTTATTTATGTTTAAGTGATTGATCGCCGTCGCGTCACGTTTGGGGCATGACATTTATTGAGATTTGAATCTTCGAATGTAGATTCGGCAGTTGGATCTCATCCGAGTTTGATTTCGTTATTTAATAACACTAATTTGAGGGCCATAATACTTATCTCCAAATTAAAAGTTGGAACTTCAAGAATATTTCAATTTGAATTAGCGATCTTCTTGGTGGAATAGATTCTTCAATCTTCCTCCAAGATGCATTTGAATTTCTCCATAATATTGACTCGATGGTTTGATAGCTTATTCTTAGACTAGACTATAGAATTTAAGTTGAATATGCGATATACGTTTTGAATGTATCTATGATATTGACTCGAGGGTTTGATAGCTTATTCTTAGACTAGACTATAGAATTTAAGTTGAATCTGCGATAAACTTCTTGAATGTCGCTCGAATACAACGACTCTCCTTGAATTTGATTTCTTGAGTAGTGAGAGTTTCGGCAATGCGTTTCTTATTCGTACTTCTTCTCACCAAGTCATGATTTAATTTCTTGAGAATGACCCCATTTTATATTTGTAGGAGATGAGTCCTTGGATAAATAATGGGATGGAAAAACCTAATTATGTAATTGACCATTATTCAATATTTCATATTTATCTCTGTATGTCATCACAATATATATATATATGATAATTATAAAAAGAGATGATATAAATTGAATATCTTATCAAGATAAGTTATATTCTCCAATGATTTGAGATAATTATCAATATAAGTCTTGATCTCTAAAGATTGAGGTTTGACACTTGACAATTATTGATTGGCCATAAATTTTATGTCTACAAATGTTCTATAAGGACTTGTTCACATGTATTTATTTTAGAGCTGGCAAAGGGGGGGGAGGGGGGGCTAGCCCCACGCAACCCATATTTGCATTTTGTACAATTATATTATCGGGTTGGGTTAAAAGGCAGGCTAACTCCAGTTCATGGGCCAATGGATCGTGCCAAATAGACCGAATTTTTGAATTGAAAAATTATAGTCCAACCAAACCTCTGGATTTTGCTAGCTCTAAATTGTTTTGACAAAAATTAACAAGTTTCGAATTCTTTCATTCTTCGATGATCAACTCGCAATATTTTGTTGGACTCCAAAGTTAGTTTAAACTCATATCAACTGAGTTCTTCAATTATTAAACATTTTATTCTTATATCAAGGAGTTCTTGAACTTGAATTTGTAGACAAATTATTCTCCTATCAAGTCGTTCTTGAATTTGAAATTCATTGATAGTTTAAATTCTTATCAAAGAGTTATCATTTAAATTGAGATTTGATGATAGTTTAAACTCATATAATTGAGTCTTCACTTTAATTTGGGATTTGCCGATATTTTATACTTCTATCAATAAGTCTTCATTTGAATTTGAGATATATTGATGGTTTATACTCATATAAACGAGTCTTCATTTAAATTTGAGATATGCTGATAATTTATCATATCAAATAATCGCCATTTGAATTTAAGATATATTGATATAGTTTATACTCGTATTAAGAAGTCTTCATTTGAAGTTGAGATGTATTGGAAGTTGAGATATGTTGGTAAGTTTTCATTTTAAGTTGAGATGTGTTGGAAGTTGAGATATGTTGGTAGTTATATATATATATATATATATTTATATATATTTATTTATATATTGTACTCATTTGAATTTGAGATATATTGATAGTTTATACTCGTATTAATGAATCCTTATTTCAGTTTGAGGTATACTGATAGTTTATACTCGTATCAAGGAGTTATCATTTGAATTTCATATATATATATATATATATATATAAATATATATATATTGATAGTTTTGTAGAGTCTTCATCTGAAATTTGAGAGATATCGATAGTTTATACTCATATCAAGGAGTATTAATAGTATTATTGACAGTTTATGCTCGTATCAAAGAACGTTTGTAGAATTTAATTTGATAATGTTGCATGGTTTATGCTTGTATCTAGGAGCATTAAGAAGTTAAAGATGGATTCAATTCTTTTTCTCTTTCTTTATCATCATTGACATCACTTGGACATCTTGTTGTCAAAATTCAAGGTTATCTCAATAACATGCGCACGAGTTGCCACTTCTTCAAAAGTTGTTGGCTTTATTCCTTGAAGTATGTAACATAGACCCCAATATACTCCTTGGATGCACATCTCAATTGCTAAAGCTTTTGATAGTCGGATTTTGGAAATTGAGGCTTTAGTTTCGCCAGCAGTTGATGCAGTCAATGACAATCTTCATTCCACTGGCATGAATTTGTGAATTTAATCATGTTAATGTTTCATCATGTGCTAGAAATGATTGAGAAACTCCCATTCCAACTTCTCCCAACGGTCAATTGAATTTGTCCCCAAGTTGGTGTACCAATCGATGAATCGAATGCACTTACCTACAAGGACTGGACAAATTTCTTCACTAAGCCATCTTCACAAGTTCCAACATCATTGCACATTTCAATATAGCGAGCCACATACTGATTTGGATTGACATTGCCATCAACTTGTTGGAACTTTGAGGGTTGATAAGCAGTCAACATCTTTAAATTATTAGTTGTCAAAGTGTATGGTTTGACTTAAGTGTAGTTGAGTTGGAGCTTTTATCGAATTTTTCTTTGATTTTCCCCATAATGAATTCTTTCACTTGGTCAACTGGAGTCAGTCCATCAGACAAAACTCTCAAATCTTTAGTTGAAGACTTTTCATATTTACTTGGTTATTTCTTCGTGGATGTAACGTCATAAAAATGAGTTAGAAAGTGAAAATCGTGCAAAGTTTGAATGGCAAAGTGGAACAACATCCAACTAATTTAAGGTGAAAGACGATTTTAACCTCATTATTCCATCCTTAAATGGTCAAATGAAAAAATCCATTAGTTTAGAAGAAAACTTGCATTAAGAAAAAATTTAGGTAAGAAAGTGTGAAAACTCCTATAATTTGGAATTATATTGTTTTTCCCCATGATAAAAAATGAGAATAAGAATGTGAAAAGCAAAGATTTTATTTACAAAAGTATAAAAAGCATTAAGTGATTTATTGCCACATAAACTGCAAGTGATTGAGAATCAAAAGTTAGTGTTGTATAAAAATAAAACCTGAAAATTGATTAAGTTAAGAGAAAATACTTGTTGAATAAGTTGTAAAAGCGCTTTATCATTGAGTAAAGTCAAACAAGAAGATGAACCAGAAATCTAAAGCACCCTACCCCTTTTTTCAGTTCTGATTAAATGAAGTCATATCAAAAACATAATTTGGCATTTGCAAAACACTAAAGATTTTTTTTTTCACCTACAAGTAAAAAAACCATTGTTTTAGTTTTTGCAAACACTTACAAAATAACTTGTTAAGCACTTTGACAAATCACCCCATCAATAAAAACAAGACTATATGCTTTAGAGACTTTTAATCTTTTATCTTAATTTTTATCACATAACTTACATTCTAATTAAATTTCAAGATCATGTATACGTTTATATCTTCTTTATTAATTTATCTAAACCACACGTCTTAATTTAAGATAATCAAATATCATGCTTCAAATTAATTTTGGACTGGCGAACTATATAACTTTTTCAGCAAGTCTCTTGTGAAACGATCTCACGGATCTAAATCCGTGAGACGGACCTCCTAAGGGCTCCGTCTTGAGAACATGAACCATGAAAATAAATTTTAAAATAATAATGAACCATGAAGAAACAAAAATAAACCCTAAAAACATGAACCATGAAGAATAAACCCGAAAACAAAAATAAACCCAAAAAATAAAAAATAAACCCTAAAAAAACTAAAAATCCTAAAAAACCAAATCAATTAAAAATAAACCCAAGAAACAAAATAAACCCTAAAAGAATAAATATAAACCCTAAGAAAAATAAAATCTGAAAAAAAAAACCTTTAAAACTTTGTGTAAGGGCTCCGTCTCACGCAAGTTTTTGCCTAACTTTTTTCCCATCTTTTATATTTCGACAAAATTACAACAAAGCAACAAGAACAAAAATGTTTAATCAGTTGGAAAACATGGCGAAATTCTCGAATACTATTAATGTGGGATGGGCTTTTTAAGTTGGCATCCTTATGGGTCAAATCTACGGCCCAAAATCCATTGGATATTTTTATCAATTAAATCAGATGTGAAAGTTCAATGCAGGCCCAAAGATGAAAGTGTAGGAGGGAATTCTGTTAATTATTTATTAAAGCGGTAAATTTAATTTGCTCTCCAAACTATACGTATTTTTTTACTGTGTCTACTTAATTTTGAATGTTTCTACTTTATTCCTTGACTTTGCAAAGTGTTGAACTGAGTCAATGATTTTTCAAATTTACCCCTTATTGTTAGTGGATTGTCTGCAGTTAATACATCTCGAACAATTATTTAAATCAGTTTTCACTCAAAATATCCTCATATTTAGTCAATATATAATAATATTAAATAATATTAGGTTTCATCAATAAACATAGACTATGGCACCATTTTCAAGGATCAAAAAATAAAATAATCATAAAGTAACAATTACCTCTTTATTAAATTATATAAAATCTTTGATATTTTTAGAGACAAAAACCCACGAACTCGGACCTAACCCAAATTGACACGCCTAGTTGAAACTACGGGCATGGTAGTTCGAACTACTGGAAGAGTAGTTCCATACTACCATGGGTAATTCATGGTAGTTTAGAACTATTGGGAAGGTAGGTCATGGTCATTTAGAACTACTGGAGGGTAGTTCTAAATAGTCATGGGTGGTTTTTTTTTTTTTAAGCAGATAAATAGTCATGGGTGGTTCATGATTGTTTAGAACTACTAGGATGATAGTTCATGGTCGTTCGCAGGGGCGGTCCTAAGGTTTTGGGGACCTATGGCCAAATGAAAAAAAGGGGTCCCTATAAGAAAAAATAGGGATAAGGACATAATTATCTAACATTCCGGAAAAAAGACACATTTGTTTAACATTAACGTTGTTTCAAATATATTTCAACTAATAATAATTTAGTGATATGATTTCTGCCCCCATTAAATAATCTTTTTATACTTGAAATTTTATAAACAGTCAAGAAATATACATATAAATAACAAATATTAAAATAAAGTATATTAAAATTAAAAATAATATAGAAAACAACACATGAACAGAAAAACACAGTTTAATTCTTGATCAAATACATTGAAACATCATCAACAACAACATTGGAACAACCAAGAAACAACATAACAACATTGAAAACTATATATAAACAACCCAAAAACAACATGAACAATATATAAAATAACACAATAACAAAAAGAGCTTAAAATAGGTAAAATTTATTTTGAAACATCGAAGAGAACATGAAAACAACAAAAAAATATTGAAAATAATAGATAAACAACAAAAATAATATATAAAACAACATGTGAACAAAAAAAAGAATAAAAATTACGTAAAAGTTGCATTGAAATATTGAAACAATATGGAAATAACCAAGCAACAATATATACAACATCGAAACAACAAAAATAACATAGAAAATAATACATGAATAAAAAAATCAAAAGAAGCATAGCAATAATAAAAAAAGATGCATGAGCGTAAAAATGTCCAAGAAAATTCGGGAGCGTAAAGTAGTGTATTTTTTCCTGAAAAGTTGGGCATGTTTGTCTGTTACTCAAAAATATACAAATAAATATCTTATATACATACACTTTAGATATAATTTAAAAAAAATGAAAATAAACATATTTGAACAATATAATAAATGGACATACAAATATGTTCAAAGAAATAATAGTAAATCTTAATACCTGATTCCAAAGAAAAAAATATTTTATATTTTTAATTTTAGATGGTAGATTAATATTTTTACTATAATATTGAAAGTGAAATACCATTGGCAATTTTTATATTTTTTGGGGATGCTTATATAACCAACTTAATAAATATGTGTCCTTGTATATAAAAGGCTTATGCAATATTGGGGCCTCTCAAAACGGGGGCCCTAGGCCGTCGCCCTTGGTTACTACCCTCAGAGCCGACCCTGGCCATTCAAAACTACTAGGACTAGTAGTCCAAACGACCTGATCTGATAGTTTAAAGTTTAAACTACTGGTCCTGTCGTTTGAAGTAATTCAAACAATAAGGGTATTTTCAGGGGCGTAGCTAGGGGGTGCCACCCCGGCCCCCGGCACACCCCAAATTTTTTTTTGTCCCGTTTTTTATGTGGAAAAAAAATAAAAGAAAATTTATATGTGTTTTTTGAAAGGAAAAAAATAATTGAGTTAGGGGGAAATGAGGAAAAAAATTTGGTTTGGAACTAATCAATGGTCAGTACGCTCTGACTCACTGGTATTTTAGGTATATACATAATGAAAAGGACATACATGCTCTTTTATGTAAGTAAGGTGTTGTATTTGAGCTATTTGAGAAGGCCATTCATGAAAAATTCCCTAAATCTAAGGCTTGTAAGAAGGATGCATTTACATTTTGCCTCTTGTCTTCTCAATTCAACAGAAAATGACCATGAGAATATAAATAATTCTACAGTTGGTTAGAGTAGAAGTGAACTTGAATTTTGTTCATACTATATTAATATAATTTTTTATTTTTCAATATAAATATGAATTAAATTAGATAATATTATTTTTATAGATTAATACTCATCGTACAAATGTATTACTTTTTATAGAATAATTAGGTATGTAGTATTGGTGTAAAACCGGAATTTCATCTTATTATTTTCAAATGATCTTGAATAATAATTGAAAATAGAATTTAATGGCTAATGAATTACGAGTTCAAAAAAAACATGGACAATTATTAAGAAGTGGACCAAGATTAACCATATTTCTCACCATATATATTAACACAAACCCCGAATAACAGAACACCAACATACACAATCACAAGAAAAATTACAAGCAGAAAAAAAACGAATTAAAAAAATAAAATATAACAGTATATAAAACAAAAAACAAAAATGATGAAGAAAATTTCCTCTGTTTCAGGCTCACATACGCCGCCAATCACATTTTATCTTCGTCACAAACAAAACGTGACCAACGCAGCAACAATCCCAAATCCCACAACTCCACGCGCCGCCGCACCGGAAGAATCCACCGACGCATTTCCGCCGTCCACCGGACTATCCGCCGCCGCCGCCGCCTTCTTCGCCGGCGCCACCGGCGCCGTCGCCGGAGCCGCCGCGCCGAAGATCCTCAGGGGGAGAAGAACCTTGTCCACCTGGTACACCGCCAGCTGGCTGTCAGAGTAGATCGTGTTCGCCACCGTGGCGTCGTTGACGCCGGTGGAGACGTTGACCTGGTTCCCGGCGGTGGTGACGTTGAGTGGGAAATTCCCGGCGGCGCTGTCGCCGGCCTGGGTCCGGAGGGGGTTGCTGACGGTCTGGAACTGGGACATGGATAGGAAAGCCGGGATGACGTGGAACTGGACCAGCGCCACCTTCTGCTGGTCGGAAAGTGAGTTGAGGGTTCGGCGGGAGGCCGGAGAAGGCGTTGTCGGTGGGGGCGAAAACGGTTAGGCCGGCGCCGGAATTGTTGAGCTGGGTGTTGATCTGATCGCCGACTTGGGTGATCTTGAAGAGGCGGATGAGGGTGGTGAACTGGCCGGCCTTTTCGAGGATTTGGGTTATGTTGGTCGGTCCGGCCGGAGATGGCGCCGGAGTTTGAGCTTGGGTTTTGGGGGTGCATGAGAGGAGGAGTATAGAGAGGGATAGTGAGAAAAGGATGTGATCCATTTTTTTTTTATGGATGTTTTTTTTTTTAATTTAATTTTTTTTTAAAAGTTTGGAAATGGAGGGAAAAATGGTTTGTGTGCAAGGAATGATGGAGGGGTTTTTATGGAGGTTTTGGAGAGAAGAAATTGGTTGGTAAGGTGGTGTTTTTCTTTTTAGTATGAAAGTTGGTGAAGGGTTAGCATGCAAATTTAGTTGGAAGTATTAAAAGAATATTAGGGTAAATTGTATATTTGGTCCACTGATTTATTTGTGAATTGCACTTTCGTCTACTAATCTCAAAATAGGATAATAACTTCTAATTAGTTGCGTGTTATGTTGAATACAATCTCTATCAGCAATTGTGAAATTATTGGAGATTGCTCTCAATTACTGGGGATTTCAATCGATCTGGTCATCTTTAATGACATTGACATATTAAATTATTTTTTATTTTCACATGGACGGGTTGAAATTCTTAAAATTTAGGGGCAATGCTGGTTGATTTTTCAATTGCCGGCAAAGAGAACTTAATATGCAACAAATTAGAAGTTAGTGTCTTATTTTCCACAACCCAAAATTAGTAGACGAATGTGCAACTCAATATAAGTTAATGGACCAAATATGCAATTTAGTCATAATACGAATCCCATTTTTCAATTAATATTTCACTTTATAAATACACTTTGAATGTATATAATACTTCTTTACATATATTTTTATAGTGGAAAAGTACACACTTAATGCATATTTGTAAATGAAATATAGACTAAAACCCCCTTCAAAAATAGAATTATATGCAATCCTAAATATTGGTTTCTTTATGAATTTCAATCATTCTCAATCACAAGGCAACAACTAGATTTTGCTTGGGAATACAGGAAAAACAGAACATTATCTCATTGAGGCAAGTGGGATATTGTTGGAAGGTGGAGTTTTTCTAATTTTTTATGATTGCTTAGCTTTTACTTGTTTATGGATTTTTGTATTGTGATTTCCTTGCAGCCAGCCTGCAGCATGCTTTAGAAGCAAGTTTCTTTGAGTGAATATTATGCTACTCTCTTTTAGATTGCACTCACTCCTCCTGATCATATGGTGATGTTATATAACTATAGGCAGTGGCGGACGTAGGATTCACAACTTAGGGGAGCGAAACCTATATCGAAGACCTATGAATTTCTCTTCAAAATTTGGGGGAGCAAATGTAATTTTAAAATAAATTACAGTAGAAAAATTAATTTTGAAAAATTTTGGGAGAGCAGTGGCCCCCACTTACCCCCCTCAGTTCCGCCACTGCCTATAGGATAAAGCTAATTAGTAGAGGCTCAAACAAAGTTAATGATTTATGCATCGCCAGGAAAAAATCATCACTTAAAAATCTATAAACAGCCATTTTCAACATTTTTCAAGTGTACGCAATCATTTGCCGGAATTTTTCCGCGAAATTTGGGTTTTTTGCTCTTTGTTTCTTTGTGAAGCTGGTTTTGGTGAATTTTTGTCGGGACAATCTCGACACTCTTAACTATTTGTTGTGTTGCAGCCTTGCAGGTTAACGACATAGCAGGAGACTTCTAGCAACATGAAACCACTTATGATATTGGCCTTTAATTATGGATTACACTTTGATAATTTATTGCATTTTGATAGGTGATTTTAAGTCTTAGATAATTGTGGTTTCATAATACATTAGTCAATAAGTTAAAGGCATTGGTATTATTAGATTTGGTTAGAAGATCAATTCGATGTTATTCAAGGTTGCTTGGCTCCAAACAAGTCCGAGTCACGTTTTTTATTTGATTACAAGTCAAATTCAATTTAATTTGAAGTGACATAGCAACATATAAATATTAAGTGATTGAATCAAATCTTGATAATGAAGTAACCATCAAGTCCAAACCCCACCACTTATTAACAAGCCTACTTGAGAAAAAAAAAAAGTCTTTTTTTCACATGAACATCTATTAAGGAGGGCACCACATCTTCTATATAATTTCTCTTTTTAATTCAATGGCATTTGAAAATCTAGACACACATTAAAAAGGAAAAAAAAAACAGCACACAAGATTCCTTTTAACACTTCACTTTTTATTAACTATTAAATGGAGGGGAAGTTTTGGCCTATATATCTAATTCGGCCAAACGTAGCTGGTTTGGGTCTACTTGGACCCGTGAGTCCGTAACCCTACCCAATATGATTTGTAAGGTCTCATATAGAGCTGGCCAAATGTTGGGTTGGGTTGGCCCGAACTGAGCCCATTGGGCCAGTGACAAAATTTGGGTCTAGTCAGATCAACCCAATTTTTGCTCGGGCTCTAAATTGCTTAATTAGCCCACCCTAGCCCAACCCGTGAGTGTACTTTGTACACAGAATCTTGCAGGCCAGACCAAATAGGTAGGAATATATTTTGGCCTAATAAACACAGTCCATGGGTTGGGCTACGTTTTGTCGACTCTTGTCTCATATATATTCATACCCTTAGCATACACTCGCTAGACCTGCTAACCCTTTTGTAATTTTTAAAAAATTATATTTTTGCTAAACATATTATAAATATATATAATAAATTTTAAAAAATGAAAAATAAAATAGGTCGAGCAAGAATTGAGTTGTGTCTAAAAATGAAAACACAAATCCAATTCAAATCAATTTATACTGTTAAAACTAATCCAAAATGAGGCGTATATGGGATGGGTCTACATCTAGGAAAGTAGGAAACAGAATACTTACGTGAGGATGACGTATTCGTACTGGATATGCATCAGATACGATACTTTATCTGATACTCAGTGAACACTTCATGGATAAAAAATCGACCTAGATTTCCAAATATGAAAGAAACAAACCCATATCCATATTAATTATTATAAATTCACATATAGAATATATAAAATTTTCTATTGTTGATATTTTTAGTGTGTTTTCTGTTTTTGTATGCGAATTATCACATTTTAGATTTGAATATTTAAGAAATTTTAGTTTTTTATGATTGGAATATTATTATTTTTAATTGTATTTAGTGCCTCTCTATTTTTAATTATCCAAAAATATATAATTTTATATGTATACCCATATTCTTAAAATTTCAAAATATGATTTATTTTTGTACTTGTATTGTATTAAACTCGTGTTTTGTACCTGTATCAGTGTTTTATAGTCTAAATTGACCCAAAGTGATTGTCATCTCTAACTAACCATATAGTAAATACAATAGTAACATTTATTTTCTAATTGGCCCCTCTCCAATCTCCATAGATTAGGGGCGGCCCCAAAGCGGATTAGGTTTGGATTACTTGTGAAGGGAAAAAATGTCATTAGATTTTATTACACAAGGATGTAATGGGAGTGTTTGCAAACACTAAAAATAAGTGCTTTTCAGTTTTTTTGTTTAAAAAAACAATTTTTAGTGTTTGCATATACCAATTCCTGCTTCTAAGTATACTTCATTTAATCAGAATCTAAAACCAGGGAGAGGGGTGCTTTAGATTCTGCTTCTGCTTCTAGTTTGAATTTTACAAATAAATAAGTACTTTTACCCATTTTTCACCAAACACTCTCAGCTTCTCATTATCAACTTTTAATTCTATTTTCAAACACTACCAACTTCTGATTATGAACTACTTCTACTTCTGCTATAATAAATCACTTCATCTAAATGTAGAAGTTTTTGCAAACACTCCCAATACATGTAATTGGCTTGAGTTCACTCAATTTGAATTAATGAATTTTCTGTTAATGCACAAGAAATTTTCTTTTTTTTTTATTATAATCTGTATGCATTGGATGCATTTTTTTTTAAGATCTCCTACAGAATAATATAATTTGAACCATTAGTCTTTCTTCGAATTGCTTTTTGGGCCCTTTCCTTTTTCTTTCTTACCTTCATCACTTGGGCCTCCTAGGCTCTTTCTTTAAACCAGTCTCGCTGCATTGTATTTATAGGCTTATGATAAAAACATTTGGGCCTAAATTTCAATACAAAATATTAAAACCCAGTTGCATTTAACGGTCCATATAAATAGGCTAGGCCAACATTTTACCTCCTACAATTGGGCCTCAAATTGATATATACTTGTATAATATCATTCTGAAAGGACTATAGTAATTTTTCTTGATTTCTCAATCGATTTATATTAAGTTTTCTTTGTATTTAGATAAGAAATTAAAATAATTATAAGAAATTCAAATTAACAAGTATTTTCGTTTTTCATTTTATGAAGATAAAAGTAGGTACCTTCATAAAAAATTATGTAGAGGATGCTCTCCTTAGTCCTTAGTGTGTGTATATATATATATATATATATATATATAACTCAGGTTTCTTGTTATGCATGGAGCTTAGAAGGATTTCACGAAATAAGATTGGCAAGGTTTACTAAATGAAAATATAATAGGAATTCTGATGGTATTAGTTTTTAGGGAGATGACTTCTACTTAAACCATCTCCAGCACAGTACCAGAATGAAGTTGTGGCGCTGTACTGTAGCAATGCTACTTTTTCTCTTCTTTTTTTTCCCTTTTTTTATATGTTTTTCTTAAATTTAAATATTGTTATTAATTTTACATGTCAACTATCTAACCGAAATAATACTAAAAGTAATTCAATTATTTGTGATCTTTTTTAAAAAATAATAATATAATGTGTAATTTGAATAATATTATGAGATATAAAATACTACACACAAAATTATAAATCTTACATAAAATCATTAAATTTTACATATTTTTTTAATTTGATAAATTTTGAAAGTAAAAAATTAATAAATAATATATTAAATAAAAGTACATATGTAATATATTATCAATTAAAAGGTAAAAAAATCAATATTAAATAAATAAAATAAAGAATCTTATGGAATATTCCTTTTTAGTGTATAAAGTAGTGCAAACTGTTGGAGATAGAATGTAGGTTCTGCACCAAAGTGGTGCTGGAGATGGTCTTATAAGATCGTAATTAAACAAATCAAGCCCGGTCAAGTTTTTTTTTTTGAGATAAAATCGTATCATTTTTATTATTCAACTGCCGTATCATCCGATACAATTTTATCCATCCAATCAGGAAAAATCCCATTCGACCAACAGAAGTCCGAAGAGATGAAAGAAGAAAAATTCGCTAGTCTATGAGCTACTACGTTCGCCGAACGACGAATGTGTAAAAAATCAATCACTTCCAAACTAGCTAACATAAATTTAATGTCAGAAATAATGCTCTCGCGATAGCTAAAATCTTCTTGAATAGCGTTGACTGCTTGCACGGCCATTAAAGAATCAGTCGAAACACGAATAGGACTAAATCCCCCTTCACAGACTTGAACCAATCCCTCATAAATTGCTGTAAGCTCACCCATCAGAACATCAGGAAAAAAGCCAATTTTCCTACCAAAAGCTCGCTGCACCGCTCCGTTTGCGTCTCGAATCACTCCCCCAACTGCATATCGGCGCTCTTTTTCATTGAAGCATGCATCTACATCAAGACTGTAACACCCAGGATGAGGTTTTGACCATCTGTTGTTCTTATTCACCTGTTGCTTACTCTCACTACTCAAATTAATATCTTGAGCTTTTTGAAAAGCTAGAAGAAAATCATCCACCCAAGCTACAGAATCTGGCAGCTTTGTTCGATCCTTCTCATGCAAATAACTCTGCTTTTCTTTCCAAACCGCCCAAGTTGTACACATGAAGTGCGCAAATTTATTTTTTCCCAGCTCCTCTATCATCCAAAAACCAATATCCACCACACTCCCTTCCTTTATCTTCTTCAGAATTTGCCAATATCCAGAATTTTTCCACAAGTGCTTGAGGCAGGGACAATAAAAAAGTGCATGAGTAGTATCATCAACTCCAAATTGACATAATTCACATCCCTCTATTACTGGTACATGATGCCTTGCAAGGTTAGCTTTTGAGGGAATAATATCAAAGGATGCTCTCCACCAAAAAAAATTTATTTTCGGAGGGATAGACATAGCCCATAAAATTTTCCACCATTTCTCCATCAACTGTGTTGTACTGTGATCATGTGGATTATAATACCCAATCTCGAGCTTATATCCATCCCTAACCAAATACTTACCTTTTTCGTTAAACCTCCAATACCGAATGTCCTCCTTTCTGCGCCTGGGAAGATGGATACGCACTATTTCCTGTGCCACATGTGGTAGAAAGCAACCATTTATCAGCTCTGAATGCCAACTACCATCTGTTATGAGGTCCTGCACATGTGTAATATCATTATCTACATTATTTATCATCTTTATTGGCTGCTGAAATGTAGGCACCCAATGGTCTGTGCTAATTCGGACCCGGGCGCCATCTCCAATTCTCCATGAAAGACTGCTTTGCAAGAGATCCCTACTCCAAATCAGAGAGCGCCATATGTATGAGGGATTCGATCCAACCGTGGCATCCATTATATCCACATGCTTGAAGTATCTTGCCTTTAAAACCCGAGCCACCAAACTGTCCGGATTTCGGATGATTCTCCACAATTGCTTGGCTAGCAAAGCTTTGTTGAAAGCTCTCAAACTTCGGAATCCCATACCACCCTTGCATTTAGGTTGACATATTGCATCCCAATTCCGCCAGTGCATTTTTTTCCTTCCCCCCTCCATCCCCCACCAAAAGTTCGAACATGCACTCTCAATTCTATTACACAGCGACCCCAGGATTCGAAAGCACGACATCACATAGGTAGGGATTGCTTGGAGGACAGATTTTATGAGCACCTCTTTACCTCCTTCAGAAAACACCTTCCCCCCCATCCTTGGATTCGCTTCGTGATTCTTTCTTGTAAATAGCCGAACTGGATTTTTTTGCTTCGCAGCGAGAAAGTTGGTAATCCCAGATACATCTCATGTCCCTGCACCACCGGTACTTTAAATTTAGTCTTAAAATAATCGATCATCGTAGAACTCGTGTTCGGACTGAATGTTAGCGCTGATTTCTCGTAGTTAATCATTTGCCCAGATGTTTTTTCATAAGTTTTAAGAACTGTAGCCACCTGTTTACATTCCTCCAAAGTGGCTCGACAAAACACCAAGCTATCATCGGCAAAAAATAGATGTGATATGGGAGGGCATCTTGTAGCAATTCTCACTCCATTAATTGATTTTTCCTCCAAATTATGCTCGAACAGCGCTGATAAGCCATGAGTACATATTACAAAGAGGTACGGCGATAGAGGATCGCCCTGCCGGATACCCCTTTGAGGTGTGACCGAACCCACCACGGCATTATTCAACGAAAATGAATATATCACCGTGCTCACACATTTCATTGTTAGCTCAACCCATCGACTTGCAAATCATATTCTCTCCATAATAGCCCCGAGAAATTTCCATTCCACTCGATCATAAGCTTTGCTCGTGTCCAATTTCAATGTCGCATACCCCCGACTATTTGCTCTATGATTGCGGATCCAGTGGATACTTTCGAAACCCAGAATAACATTATCTGTGATGAGTCTCCCTGGTATGAATGCGCTTTGACACTCACCAATCACATTATTAAGTATCGGTCTGAGTTTATTCGTCATAGCCCGGGCTACAATCTTATAGCATACATTACACAAACTAATTGGCCGAAATTCTTTTATCATCACTGGTTCTGCAACTTTTGGGATCAGTGTTACCAATGTTCGATTCCACTCTGTTAAATCACCACCATTGTTTAATATGTTTAACACTTCCCTAGTGATTAATTACAAACTATATGTTACATAAAAAAAACCCTAAATCCGCATCACCGCTCGTCACTCCGCCTCCGCCTCCGCCCATCGCCGCCCGTCACTGCGCCTCCGCCCGTCGTCACCCGTCACATCTCGAACTCCTTTCAGGTACAAACCAGAGAGACTTCGACCGAAACCCCTAAATCCACATCACCGCTCATCACTCCACCTCTGCCCATCGCCGCACGTCACTGAGCCTCCGCCCATCGTCGTCCGTCACATCTCGGTTGATACTCCAGTTTAATTTTTCTTTCACTCCAAGTTGGTATGTTATTTTAAATGTTTGGTACTTAGTTGGGTGAGTTCCGATTTTGGTTTTTTTTTCCACTCTCTCTTAACTTTTTTCCTTCCAATCATCACATTCTGGGATCTATTAATTGAGCTATTGGTTGTTGATCATGTTGGGGATTTTTGCTTCTTGATTTTATTATTATTATTTTTTTGGTTAAGAATTGGTGAAGTTTGGTGTAGTGAAAGAATGGATGTTGATATTTTCGAGAGGCCAGATTGATTTTATTTTTACTCATTTTACTCTGAATGTGAGCGAGGTGGCGGCTGATGGATCCCCTCCTAAGTGGGATCCATAATCAGTTTCATTGAAGAAATCATCTTCAAGCAGATTAGTTGTGATATTCATCATGATGGACCTTGATTTTGATCTATTCCCTGAACTTTCCAGCACGCATCTGTTGATTAATCCCAAAGTGGGTTCTCATAATGTTTCATCGTCCCCATATTTAGAGTCCTCTATGCACAATCGCTTAATTGATTACTCGTCATGTCATGTCGTCAAGGAGAACATTGGATAAGGATCCTTCAACGTCCCATAATAGCAACCCCTTCGATACCTTCTCCTGGGGTTTTACCTAGGGTATCTCAAAACCCCAATTCGGAGCATACGGATAAGTCTGTAGAGGATACGATACCAATTAAGAAAGGAAACTATTATTCTGTTACGATGGATGAGGGGATCTACCATCAACGAGCGGTGGAGTTACGTGATTCTTTAATTGGACGTCTCTTGCTTCCTAAGGGGGCCATACCTTGTGCTTTGGAAGTCTTTAAATCGAAATTGCGATCAAGCGTGGAAAATTCAACATTCATGGCGTTTGGTTCCCAGGCAAAGGTTATTATAGCCTACAATTCAATGATGTGGCCGATCGGAATCGGGTTTTCGCCAAAGCTTCATGGAATTTGAATCCGGGGACTATGCGGATTACAAATTGGGTACCGGATTTCAATCCTTACAAAATAAATACTTCGGTGACACAAGTTTGGGTTCGCATATATGAATTAAGCATCAAGTATTGGCATCCTTCTCTTATTATGAAAATTGCTAGTGCAATTGGTACCCCTATTCAAATCGATGGACGGTCGTTGTCGGGGGAAGTGGGACATTTTGTACGTGTTTTAGTCGAAATTGATTTAAATAAACCTCTACAGGAGTTTATCATGGTAGAACGGGTGGGACATTGTTCAGTTGTTTCACTTAGTTATGAAAATTTGCCGGAGTTTTGTGCCAATTGTCGCATAGTTGGGCACCATATCAACAATTGTCGTCAGGTCAAATCCAATGAGGTACAACAGAAGGACGGCATTGAGCGCAAAGAAAAAAGTCCAGTTCGTGGACATTCCACCGTTCGAGATTGTGTTCTGGTTACAAAAGACAAGACAGTTGGATCTGAAACTTGGGTGCAAGTAACGGGACGACAAGGTCATGTTAAGGTGGGTGAACCTTCTTCTTCACGTATTCATACCAAGAATGCTTTTGATGTTCTGGGTGCTGATTCAGATGACGTGGCATGTGATAATACGAATTTGGAGCACAAATCCGATAATGAGAATCGACATGGCTTCAAGGATAATACTAGAAACACGCATGGACCATGGTTCCTTATCAACCTCAACAATATGTTTCCGCAATGGTTATTGAGGATTCGGTAATTGCAACAAAATTGGATGAACATGAACAAGCTAATTTGCAATGTACAATAGAAAAGGTTTCTAATAGTCTTATTCGAAATGATTTTGTCCTTAGCTCCAACGATCCGTCCCGAGGGGTTCAAGGTTATGGCCGCTTCACGGAAACGTTGGTCGATATATGGCGGATGAAGAAGATCAAATTGATGCGAGATAAATTGGAAGCTTTAATGACCAGGTTAGCGACTCAAACTACTCCGCTTGTCGCTCACTCACCGATTCCTCAAAAGCTATGAAGGCGTATGGAAATTGTGGCCGAGGAGCCTGGGCCGATATTCCACATGATACATCGAGACCTTCAGGATGATACTCAAGCACATGCTAAAAAATAAATGATGTGTCATTCAAAATCCTCTAAAATAGACGTCCATCATTTAGATTGCATTTTTAAGGTTTTTTTGGTGTTTTCTTTTATGGGAACTCTTTTGCCTATCAAAGGTTCGATTTTTACTTTGATAAGTTTTAATGAGACTCTTATTTTAAAGCTAGTCATTGCTTGTAAAGATTAAGTTAGCTCTTCATTTTTCTTTTTAATAATATTTCACACTTATTTAAAAAAAACACTTCCCTAGTCACCGTATCACCAACAATCGACCAATACTTCTGATAAAAAAGTGTCGGAATGCCGTCAGGACCCGGTGCCTTGTCCGGATGCATATCAAATAAAGCTCGTTTCACTTCTTTTTCTGTAAAGGATTTACATAGCAACTCATTCATATCCTCATCTATGGCCCGTTTTACCTTACCGATCACTGCTTCCATCTCATCGGCAGACGGATTCGACGTAAGAAATAACTCATGGAAGTAGTTAGTCACTATATCAGCCATAGCAGACTGATCCGTACAGAAATCGCCCTATCTCGATGTCAGTCTGTGAATATGATTAGTCGTCCATCTCTTATTTGCTTGTGCGTGAAAGTATGGTGTAGGTCCCAAGGGGTGTAAGTGTAAGGTTTAGAAGGGGGGGTTGAATAAACCTTACCAAATTTTCGATTTAGTCCTTTTTAAATATTCAGAGTTGATACTACACAGCTGTGTCCTTGATGGACAGTCAATTTAGTCACTCAAGTAGTTAATCTCTCAACAAACTCAATCGAGATTTGTTGATGGAGTAACTCAAATTGTGGTGGCTCTAAATTAACTCGATTGTGGTTTTGTTTTCAGCGGAAGACTTAACACCCTTAAGTTTGATAAAGTAAGAGTTTAGTGCTTGGTTTAGTACTTATAATTTATCAAGTGGATAGCAAATTTATCACAGATATAAGCGCTTAAAATTGCAAGAATTAAAGTCTTTGAAATGTAAATGACACAATGAAATTTTTATAGAGGTTCGAAGATGGGGTAATTCTTCTACTCCTCTCTTCTCCAACTCTGGAGGAATCCACTAAGTAATGATCGGTTTACAAAGTGGTAGCAATACCAGATCTACAAGTCTTGATCACACAAAGTGACTTGATCCTTTGGGACTCGGTCCGAGACGCCTTGATCACTCACGGCTTCGTGCGACTCGCCTTTTCTTCACAGGCACCGCTTTGCTACTACACTCACTTGCTCAAGCTCTTTGGATTTGATCACGAAGCCCTCCAAAAGCTTAAGACTTGCTCAACCTTGAACCTTCCTACAATCCTTCCCGGAATGTAGACCCCTTTTTTTGATATTTTCCTCTTCAACCGATTGAAGTTATCTTTCCTTCACAGGTGAGTGTTGGATTGATGTTCTTCGTAATGTAGGCTTGAGGATTGAGAATATTTCAGTTTTCTAATATGCTTGTATATCTCACATATGTGTCATCTCTCAGTATCTCTTTTTTCTCAAACAAACTCCTCGGCCTTTTATAGTGAACTTTCAAAAATTTGCCCGAAGAGATAGGCTTATTTTTGAAAGTCACTTGCGTCGTTGGCTTGTCTTGTTGCGCTTCTTGGAATTGCCATTTCCTCGTATGAATTGTTCTTTCACCTTTTCGAGTTCGACACGGTGTAGTGCTTCCCATTGTTCATTCCTTTTGCACGCGCTTCTCGACCGAGCACTCCGAGAAAGGTGGTATGGAGATATTACTTGTTTAAGTAATTCTCTTGATTTCGTAACGGATCTTTTCTGATTATCTCGACTTGACTGCATTTCCTTGCTTTCCTCGGGTGACTTAGAGTCGACTTCCAATCATTGGATGACTCTTCCGTCACTTCAACTTGAGACTTGGCTTTTCTTGAGTTGACTTGACTCGATGCTCCACTCACCGCATCTCACCGCTTCTTCATAGAGTTCCCATCTACTCTTCTTTGCCATACTCGATTGTTTCAATGAGTCTTCCTTCAAGTCTTGATTGTCTTCTTGCATGTTAGGGCGTAGGCGACTTAACTCGGCTTGGCCACTCTCTATTCATTACAATGCATTTTACAACAAGAATTGGGGTGCCAACTTTCTATTCTAAGTTTTACATGGCATTCATCAAAATCTAAACAATAAAATTCCTAACATATGGTGTGTTTTTGTCGCCTTGTTTGAACCATGAATTTCGACTTCGTTGTTTCCAAAACACTTTCTCTTTCATCGCAAGATCCTCCACAAGTCGTTCTAACTCTCGGATTCGAGAATGGTGGGAGCCCCAATTCTGCGAATTTTTTAACTCATTAAGTTCTTCTCGTGCTTTTTTTAGGCTTGTAGGGAGATTTTTAAATCTGTTTTTTGCCTATTACTGTAATCTCTCACTGCAATATTTAATATTGTGTGTCATGGGCAAGTAACTTTCAGGTTCAGACCAACCTTTCTCAATCACTTCCTTGCAATCCTCCTCGAGGCTCCAGTATTTTTCAAATTGGAATCGATTTCGATGCGGGATCTGCACCTCACGCCCCAGACCCCCTAAAATATTCCACTTAAGTCGAATAGGCCTGTGATCCGAAGAATAAAATTCTAGCGTATTAAATCTTGCCGCCGGATATAAAATTCTCCATTGGATTGAGCTCAAATACCGATCAAGTTTTTCAAATATAACCTCATCTCCTTTTCTTCTGTTCACCCATGTATACGGATCACCCCCTCCATATATATCCTGTAATTCGCACTCTTCAATGACAGATCGGAATGCCTGCATTTGAGCTTCAGATCGTAGGCGACCACCTATCTTTTCCGTATGATAACATATTTCATTGAAATCACCTCCCACAATCCATGGAATGTTGTTCAACTCAACCATTGACGCCAACCTCCTAAGTAGTTCCCATGATTCATATCTCCTGTGGGTTTCTGGGTTCCCATAAAACCCCGTGAATCTCCATGTTTTCTCACCTTCTTGAATAATGATATCTACATGACCCATTGAATAAGATTTCACGGTAACAGTAGTTGAATTTTTCCAAAACAGCATTAATCCACCCTTTTTTCCACTACAATTAACCACAAATAATCCGTGAAAGCCTAACCACTCTTTCCATCTCCTACAATTACTATCCCTTATTTTTGTTTCGCATAAAAATAAGAGATCGGGATCTTCAGTTGCGACTAATCGCTTCAATTCGCGGAATGCTCGTTGGTTCCTAAGCCCTCGAGCATTCCAAGATATGCAACTCATATTGATTGGCGGGGTTGCATAGCGATCCCCGCCAAATCAGAAGTATCCATATCTGTTGCACCAACTCCATTAGAATCCGTTCCCTTACCCGTATTTCGCCTTTTCGTGTGTATATTATCTTCATTTATGTCTGATTCAGGTGTGGAGAGGCGTCGTTTGGTCACCTTCTTAACCTGATGATTTTTTCCAGCCCTTCCTACCTCTCTCGCCCTCCGCTTCCATTTTTTGGGACTTCGACCCGATGAAGATTACGCGTTATAATTATCGTTCGATGATGTTTGGGGTTTGTCTATTGTTACAAGTTCAAGCCCCGTAACCTCCAATGATCCTCGTTCTTCGTTCTTTTCCCCTCCATTATCCTCTTCACCATCAATGCTTCTCTCCCTGCGCATCTCTATGACCAGGTTTCGGGCTCCATGTTTTCCCTCAGCATGGCCCCTATCATCCTCCTTTTCCATTGGCACGAAGACTTCCTCGAGGTCCTCCCTTCGTATTTCATTATCATCGTTCTGGGTTCTAGTAAGGGAATTTGATTCTTCCATCGTCTACTTTCTCGTCTCCTTTCCCCATTGACGCTGTCTACTACTCAATCCCGGGACACTAGCTCGTAACCAACTGCCATACGGTAATTCGGATTCCTTCAAGGTCACATCTCCACATTCTCTCCAGGAATGCCCAACTTTCCCACATCAGTAGCAATAATCTGGTAACTTTTCATAAGTTAACAGCACAATAATATCCTCATCGTTATTATCTCCCTTCAGGACTATGTGATCTTGTAAGGGCTTCGTAATATTTATTGCAACCCTAATTCTCGCATATTTTTCGTACATGCACCCCGACTCTCCTTTGTCGATTTCAACCACTGATCCAAGTTTATCCCCAATCCCCTTAATTACATCTTCCTGCATCAGAGCTATTGGCAAATTATGGCATTGGATCCAGATCTCCATTTGATCGAACTTCATCAATTCTGGGCTTTCAAATCCATTCGACTCCTGAAATAGCATTAAGTCGCGGAAGAAGTGCCAGGGACCTCCCATGAGAGCCCTTCGTCAGTCCATAGGGTTTTGGAATTCCAGAATAAACATGTTGTCTCCAATCGCTTCAATCTCAACTCGTTTCGTAACCTGTAATATTCTTGGTATGTGCTGTTTAAAAATTTCTCGATTAACCATCCTAGTAGCAAATACCTTCGCCACCAGGCATTTAAGCATGCGATCTTCACCTCGTCTTGTAGATCATTGTTCACATTTAGGGTTAGGGTTCCCCCCTTGGCAGCCAAATTGATATTCTTCAATCTCCGTAATATTTCCTCATGATCCATGGTGTCTTAATGCGTTGTTGCGTTGAAAAACCACCAAAGATGATAAACACCTTGATGGAGAAGACCTACACTTGGGCTGGATGTCAATCCTAATTAGGTTTTCTCTCTAGAGAGGAAAACATAGCAGGGAGTCCATTAATTAGCTACTTTTTTTATAAGCCAGGTCAAGTTAATGTACCATAGATATTATTATATTAATATAAAGACTTGATCATATAAATAGATATATATGGTTTGCTGATAGGATTATTTGAATTTGTAATTGATTTCATTTTCAGAAATATTCAAATTACTGAAACTAAAATAACTAAGGGCATGTGTAGTGGGAGGTTTTTGGAGAGGTTTGTACAAAAAAAAAACTTATTGAAAAACCTCACCACCATTGTGAACCACATGTTTTTTCATCACCAAAAAAAGCGGTATCGTGTTTACGGTACCGCATCTTCAGTTTTTTTTAATTAAAAATGGCACAAGTGGGCTTGGATAATATTTAAATAATATTATTATATATAAATATGTATATAAATATAAATAGTATTTATTATATATAAAATATAATATAAATAATATTATAAATATAAATATAAATAATATTTATTATATATAAAATATGTATAAAAATATTTTTTATTTTATAAAAATATAAAAAATATATATTTATATAAATGTAATAATTCATAATATTATAGTGGAGAGTGTAGGGTCCACAAATTTTTTTTATAGGTTTTTGGATTGTGGAGAAAAATGTAGAGTTTTTTCTTCTTGAGTTTTTATGATGTGGCACCATGGGCTCCACCAAAAAGTAAGTTTATAGTTTTTAAAAACTTGGAATGCCCTAATATTCTGAAAAACGTTTAATTTGCCTTTGATTTGTATATATAATTCTCACATATTTCGGCCGACATAATTACACGGCGGCCAACGTATAATAAACCCACTAGAAGTCTAGAACATAGTCAATAGCTAATTCAATCAATAATTTTCAACCCATTTAATCACCTAATGCACTAATCCAAAAAGCTTATATGAGTTGGTTTAATGTATAAAGCTCGTTAAAATAAATCAACCATGCAAACTCAAATTTAGAGATATTCGATTCGATAGCTCGTGGGTAGGCTCATTAGCAAGCTTGTGAGCAGACTCGTTAATAAGCTCGTATAAATTAAATTAATAGTTTGACTTTAATTTTAACTTTTATACGTTTACTTATGATAAGTTTATTTGAATAAAATCATAGATTTTAATAGATTTATTATGTGTTTTAGATATATATAATTTTTTTTATAATAAATTGAAGAATAATTTAATTTATAATTAATATTTAATAAGCTCGTTTAGGCTCGATTAAGCTCAAAAAAGTTTGTGAGCCATCAATATTTCGATAAATTCGGGTTCGAGTTCGACTCGATAATAAACGAGCTAAACTCAAACCTCATAAGCTTGGCTCAGTTCGGTTCGATTGCAACCCTACACACCATGTCCATATGATTATTTAAGAAACTTAAATTAATGCCAACAAAATTATTGACAACATATGCTAAAAGAAGTATTCGTATTTAACTTGTTTTCCAGTTTGAACTTTCATGATTAAAAAGATTTAATAGATTTAGAAATCTTGGACGTGGATCAGGGAATAACTTTTGGTATTTTTTGCTTTTTTTTCTCTACGAAATAATAAATTTGATTTAACAAATATTTAATGATACATCCTTTATTGAAGGATAAATCTTACCATTATTTTTTGTTGCGAGCTCTAATTTCATTGAAACCTTTCAATAATTTGTACCTAATTTTCTTAATAAAATTAAGAGAATTATTTTTTTATTCCCATCTTTATACCATACATAGATATAATTAGGCAAAAACTCATGTAGGACCGTCTTACGGGTCTTAATCCGTAAGACGGATCCTACTGTCCCGCGGACCTGGTCCTCGCGGATCCTGTTGACCAGGTCCGCGGGTCAATGCAACCTGCAATTTTTTTTTCTTTCTGTTTTTCTGTTTTTCTTCCCCAGTTAAAGTAACAGTTTTATAAGAAAAAATATCGGTTATTTTAGATAAAGTATCATATATTTTAATATAGCTACAGATTATGATTACATTACATTGAAGGTAAAATAAATATATCAGAGTTAAAGTAGCACCTTTATGAGTAAAAATATATATTTTTTGAGACAAAATATCATGTTTTAAGAGTAAAAATATATGTTTTTTAAATAAAGTATTATATTTTTTAATAATAAATACAAAGAAAGATGAATAGTAAATATGATATAGTTAAAGTAATACTTTTATAAGTAAAAGTATTTGTTTTTTTGAGATAAAGTAACATATATTTTTAATATGGTCACAGATTATGAATATATTACAATAAATATATATAACAGATTAAAGTAACACTTTTATACTTTAAAGTATCTATTTTTTGAGATAAAGTATCATGTTTTTTAATAGAGTCACAAACTAAAAATGAAAAATAAATATGATATAGTTAAAGTAACACTTTTATAAGTAAAAATATTCATTTGTTGAGATAGAGTATCAGATTTCTTAATACATTTACAAACTAAGAACAAAAAAAGAGGAAAAATAAAAAATAAATATGATATAGTTAAAGTAACACTTTTATAAGTATCCATTTATTGAGATAATGTATCATGTTTTTTAATAGACTTGGGTTCGATTCTTAGCCTCTGCATTTAGAGGCATTTTTATTTTATTTTTTAATTTACTAGGTGTATTTATGAATGGATTTATATACATGGTTATACTAAAATTGCACAACAAGCACTAGTGGTATAGTGGTAGAACACTACCTTATCTCTCCATAGGTGTGGGTTCAATTCCCCACTCTCATATAATTAATATGCCAGCGACCACTGTACATGCAAATAAATATTAATTTTTATAGATATTTGTATATATTGCAATAAATGTTGAAACCTAAAGTTGTTGAACTACATTTATAAGGGAAGATAACCATATTTCAACCCTCCTTTCTGTTTACAGTTTACCAATAAAATAAAATCGCAACTCATTTTTTTTTTTAAAAAAAAACATATTTGATCTGTATTCATAAATGCAATAAAAATATAATATGAAATAAAACATAAAATAAAAAATAAGGAAAAAAAAAATTGCGTTTCATATATTTAATTTTCAATACTCGAGGAAAATGATGAATTTTTGGTGTGACTTTATTTGCAAAGGGACAAAATTGTGTGTTGATTTGTCTTTGATTGGATTCATACCGATTACCGCGTGAAAGAATAATTATTTTACTAACCGTACGTACCATTGAAAAGCTTATGCAATTGAGATCATATTCCATGTAATTGTTGAAAAAATTGAATGTTATGATTAGGTAAAGTAAAATCTTGATAATCTCCAATTGATTGATGGCTTCATTAACAAATAAATATTATAATTTTTTCTGTTGATTAGTATCTATAGTTTCTTCGATTATTCGTAGGGTGACAATCTCTAATACGACACCATAACTCGATAGGAATCTGACATAAAGTTACTGAGAGAAATCCGAACACGAACATAAAAAGCCCGAACACGAACACTACCGACACAAATCTGGCATGATGTTACCAATTTGTCTAAAATGTAATTATTTTATATTTTAATTAATATTTGATATATTTTAAGCATAAACTGAAATCAATACTAAACCAAATATGAATATGATCCGATGACCCAAACTGCCACCCTAAAGCTACTCGGGTGATACATTACTTTTATATTTGGTACAATGATCTAACCACTAGATTAGCCCAGTAGCTACGGATATTACTCGCATGATGAAGGCCGGCTCGAAGTTACGCTGCGTGCGATGTGCTGCTGAACTTTAAAGAAAAATAATGTTGGTAAAATGAACCTTAGGTATTTTGACATTTAATTAGGGATAGAAACATAATATTGGAATTTAATACATTACAAACCATAATTGTGTCCATTAGGAAGTGGCAACTCGTTTTGTGGGACATCCACAATTGGTGGTCAATCATCGAAATAAACTCCAAAGAATCAAAAATCATGCATAATGTCCCATATTGTCATTGTCCCCCATTGTCAATTGAATGATGGAACTACTACTACTCTTTCCATTCTTGTGGACATTTGGCATGACAATTGCCATATATAGCTATTTGAGGAAAAAAAAAAGAGTAAAAATAAAGGGAAAATAAAAAGAAGGCAAACTAAAACTAATCTTTCTAAATTTTATTTAATTATGTATTTATGAGAGTGATAGATCACATCTTCAAGTGCACCCAAAATCAAGATTTAGTAAAGTATAACTAATGATGCTATAAAAAGAACATACTTCAGCTATCCTCAAATACTTAAATAAATAAAAAAACTCTTCTTTATATAGCTAGGCATTATCTTTGTGGTTTATGTAATGCATCTTGTGAATAATAGTATAATACTACATATATTTCAAAATCAGATATTTCTTTACTACATATATTACAATGTCAAATTGTTTAATATTTTAAACTACAATGTCATTTAATATTTTTATAATTTGATTTAACTTCAAATTTACTCTTAATATTTGTTATGTTATTTAATAATATTCAATTGGAATAGAAAAAAATCATTTTTATTATATTTAAAAACTAATCAACACAATTGATCAATAACAACACAAAACATAATATTTTAGTGCTCTATGAATACATTTGATGATCATTAGAAACTTGATTTGCAGATTGACAAGTCACAACCAAAATTTCAATTGCCCTTTTATCTTCTATGGTGTAGAATTCAAGTATTAAACCGCATATTGACAAGTCACATCAATTTCATTTAATATTTCAATATGTTGGATAAATATTACATATATAAAACATAAAAAGAAAATACAAAATTGATTATGTTATTTATTTAATATATTAAAAATATTAAATAATATAAAAAATAAAATCGAAAATTTTGACGGACTGTAAAGTCTGTATGTACACTTAGTGTGTAAATAAAGATCAAATATCTCATTTTATAAAATATAGAACATTTGAATAGTATATATTATATCAAATGTATAATATGTGACTTGTGAGTATTGCAAGACGTGGACGGATAAAATTTTATAGCTCTTGATATATTTGATTAGTGTTCTAAAAAGCGTTAGATGCTAGTTAGGCGGTAGACTGGGGCCTAACGCTTAGGCGAGATCTAGGCCGGGTTAGGTAGGGTCTAATTGAAAAAAAAGTAAACGGACAAAGAGAGTCTAGCGCATAAGCGGAGATTTTTAGAACAATGTATTTGATCATAAAAATCCTATGTGGCACCAAATCACAAGAAAGAAAGAAATCGATTATTGGAATCCACAAAGACCCAACATTATTCTACCTTTGCACGACACTTGGAACGTGACCCTTGTCCTTGAATTTATGACACTAGTGGTCCATTAAAAATTATGGTGGCAATATTAATCAAGTCCTTATCTTATGCCAATTATTTAATGTGTTATATGTCAATTTTTCATCAAATTAAATTGTTATGGAAAAGATTCCCACACAGAATCAAAGCATATCACTAAATATTAGTTGAGTGGTTTACCAATTATTTCATAATGGAATGCTATATAAAACTTTTTTTTTTCTCTACTCTTATCCACCTCTAAGAGATTTATAATTCATTTTTTTCCAAATAAATGGATAGGGAAAAAAAAATGACTAGTCGATGATATATAAATTTACTTGTTGTGGATATGTGATAAAAATGTATAAGAATATTGAGAAATGCTTACCTAATAATCAAGCTAAAATTATGTAATTGGTGATTAGTTAATTCCACTAGACTTGATATAGTAATAATGGAATAAAAGTGGGTTAAGTGTACTTAATCACTATACCAAATTTAGTGGGCATGTCGATCTCACCGACAAATGAAGTGCTTGCCACACGTTTAAGGTTAATCATTAAGCTTTCATTAGCTCTAATTTTGTGAGCTCCATATAATGATTTGCATAATCGTTCAAATTTTTTTAAGTTAAATCATAAAATTTAATTTAAGATATTATACATGTTACACTAGGTAAATGATATACTTAGTGCATGAATAAACGACAAGTGCCCATTTTTATATAAAAACAGGACATATGCATGTACGATACAATTACATTAATATGTGTATGTACACGGTACACTTAATATAGCATTTATATGATCACATTTTAAAACTATACCAATTACCACCCAATCTAAGCAATTTATTGTTTTGGATATGAAAGCTCCTAGATTAAAATCTTGAAGAAGCCTGTATGGATGTATTTTCATGTCCAATTTCATGTTTCTAGTGTTTGGAAATGAATTTTTAATCAATTATTTGTTTTCGTGTGAAAAATATAAATATGTTTGGTTTGTTGTATGAATTTATGTTAAGGTGTATATTTGGAAATGAAATTGTGTTTGGTTATAATCTTGAGATCATTTTTTTTACGTAAATTTTGAAAATTTGTTTGGTTGATAGTTAAAAACCTTCAATATTCAAATGAAAATTATTGCCTTGAGACAAAAATAAAGGAAAAAAATCATAACAGAATTATGAATTTAACAAATTTGGGGTATGAATTATAATGTATTTATAACTAAATTTTAAGGGGCAATGTAATGAGATTCAATAATATCATCAAGAATTTTAATTTAGAGTAATTCCTTATAATTCTTTTTCTCGTGTTTGGAAATCTATTCAATACATTTGTAAAAAGGTTGTATGTTTAGCAGTTATTTCCGGCTTTATAGAATAAGTCATTTTCTTAAATCATTTTTAAAAAAGTGTAACTTTGTGGTTTTTGGATTATTTGTCTTCTACCTCAATTGAATGGGTTTAGCATTGGACTTTTACTTTATTCAAAAAAAAAAAATGGACTTTTACTAAACACTTAACGATATCTATAATTATTTTTTTGAAAAAATCTAAAAACTTTATGTACTTTTTTAATGTAAAAGTTCTACAAAAATATGCACTTTATTTCTTTTGTTAATTATATTTAATTTAAAATAATTGTTATGCCCTTATTATTACAGTAAGGGTCATTTCTATCTTCGAAAGTCAATAAAGGGAGTATTTGCAATCACTACAGAGCTGAACTTCTTAGTATTTTATTGGGAAAAAAAATCATTTTATAGTATTTGCAAATGTCAGCTTCTGCTTCTGCTTCATTTAATCATAAACTAAAAACATGGATATTGATGTTTTAGATTTCTGATTCTGCTTCTGGTTTGACGTTTACAAACAAATAAGCATTTTTCAACTTTTTCACTAAACACTCTCAAATTCTAATTCTCAGATTCTAATTCTATTTAATTTTCAAATACTACCAACTTCTTATTCTCAACTACTTTTATTTTACTACAATGAATCACTTTTTCTAAAAATAGAAATTTTTACAAACACGTCCAATATCTTGGTGTGAAGTAAAACCAGTTTGCATTGGTAAGTGTCTAAGTGTTAACGCAAGCCTATGTCCCCCCCCCCCCCAACACATTTTTTTGGAAAAAAAAATTGTACACTATATATATATATATCAATTATAATTTATATGATTTTTTTTAATTTTTTATCCGGCATACAATTTTTTCCTGGCTCCGCCCTTGTACGTGGGGACGAATTATGAAATAACCTCTTTAGATTTTTATGATTTATCTCAACTTAGGCAGAAATGTCATGCTATTCATTGTCATTTAAATACTATTTAAGTAGATATGTATATGATAATTAATGTTGTTAAATAGAATAGTAACATGTGTTTTCTACAGCTAACATACATCATGTGAAATAATGATACTTTTATAGGTAATCCAACGTATCTTCCATAGATAGGTTAATAATATAAAGACATATTATATTAAAAAAAATCAAAAAATTCGATCCAAAATTCTTTATTTATCAAATCAGTGTTAGGATACAAAAAACGATTCATAGCCATCGCATTCATCTTCATTTTACGAAAATATTTTACCCAAATTGCTAGAACAATATATTGTATTCATTTATAAAATTGTACTCATTTATAAATTAGTCCAAATATCACTTTCGCAATCTATATGGACTATGCCAATAGAAACTAATATACAATTATACATAAACTTTTAGACTCTTGAGTTTGTGTTGTTCATACTTCATACTAGGGATTGCGTATTAATTACTTATTTTTATAGTATGAGAAATGCCTATCTATATTCTACAATTAATTTTTTTTTATGTCTTCTCATTTACTTCATATAATATTTATTCTTTAGTTGCGTTTAATATAAGTGAATTCATTTCAATAAGTAGCATTAACTATTCGTTTCACATTTTCATTGACATCGACAATAGCCACAATCTCAATAAATCATTCATTAATCCTAACTTTTGATTAATCTCCTAAATTTTCCACTGATAATTTTACATAAGATTTTACGTGCATTTTTCTTTTTTTCTTTTTCTTTTCATGAACTCAAGAATGATAATAGTACATTAACTGTGTTGGTCGGTATGAGCAAAACTCTGGTATTTTGTCAATTTCCTTGACTCTATACGTGTCATAGGAGTTATTTATCTATTTATTTCTCATTCTCAATTTCTGGAATATTTAATCACTACCCATTTATTTAAATAAAAATTACATTCTAGCTTTCAATTAAAGAAATAATTCAAAAAATACATGATGCTGCTAAAAATTGGGCAATTCACTCCAAATCAAGGTACTCCAAGCTAAAGTATCTGACTTTGGTCCGAAGTCCAATCCACGAGTTAGGAACCAATCTGCAATATGCAAACAAGGTTAGGAGAGCCCGGGATTATCCCGGGAGGCCTCTCTAATGCCTAAGTCAGCATAATGTATGAGAATAATCCATAGCATAAGGAAATTCAACACTAAATTGAACTTAATGAAAAATAATTAGAGAGTGACTACTATACCAAGGACTGTGGGTCGCATGGGCCTAGTGTAATGACCAGGGGTGATAAATAGTGTAATTGTTATCCCTAATAATGAGTTGAGCCTTATGAACTTGATGCTTTGAGTCGGGCCTCGTTGGTCGTTGGCTTTTTCTATTGACTCGACCCAGTATTATTTTTATGGACTAATATTTTGTTAGAAGATAACTAAATATATAATTAAACATCTTAAAAAAGGAAAATATGACTACTCCTCATCAATGCATAAAGCTCTTACAGATTTTTTAATTATAAAAAATGACTTCTATAGTTCTATTTATATTAATATTCTATTATTAAAAGTAACATATTTATTAAATTTATATATATTTGGAGTAAGATTTCCTAATTATTGGCAGTGTGATGACAACGCTAAAATCCATGGGGACAATTGTCGTGGCGTTCGTGTTTCGAGCTTATCATAGCAATTAATTTCACAGCACATAAAAATAAATTCTTATCCCCAAATTAAATTTATTTAATAATTAAAAAAAAACCCCAAAATTGAAACAGACAGGAATATGCAGGTCACGGTTTAAGTTAAAATCAGCTGTATAAAAAGCCAACACCGTCACTCTCGCGCACATTAGTATATACCAGACCAGTAAGCAGAAGCAGCTCAACCTCAGCAAACAACGAAGAATAAAACGACGTCGTCAAAACGTCACGCGATAATTATCTTCAAAACTGTTTTTAGTTAAGCAAAAGAAATTTCTTTTGTTCTTTCTTTCAAGACAAAGGAAGGGTTAGCCCCAAAGCGAAAACAAAAATTAAGTGCTTTAAGGAACAAAAAAAGCGTGAATTGTTTTTTTTTTTTTCCTTTTCCTGTTTATATATAATTACACAAAATTGGAAATAAAGAAAAAAGTACAAGTACTGTAAAAGGAAAATGAGAGGCGGAACGATAATGGCGGTGGGTTTTGGTTTGTTCCTGTTCTTGGCTGCTACGACGCCGTTTTGTTTTGGCGCCAACGTGACGTACGATCACCGGGCGCTGGTGATCGACGGTAAGAGACGCGTTTTGGTTTCTGGGTCGATTCATTACCCGCGAAGCACACCTGAGGTCAGTATATGTATATGCACACACACACACACACACACACACACACACATTTTCACACACAAACACACACATTAATATACACAGAAATTTCTGTATCTAAATTTGATTATTATATTTTTATATTGTTGGGTTTTTGTGTTTGAATGTGAAAATCAGATGTGGCCGGACTTGATACAAAAATCCAAGGACGGTGGATTAGATGTGGTAGAAACTTATGTTTTCTGGAATTTGCATGAACCAGTTCGTGGCCAGGTGATTTTTTCTTGTTTCTTGTTTTTAATTATAATTAATTAATTAATTAATTTCGTTTCTTAGAATTTTTATTTTCTTTTTTTTCCCCCGTAAGATGACTATTCTTTACTTTAATGTTGGACTTGTTTGTTTTGGGAAAACTATGAAAAAAATGTTCCCTTTTTCGCTTTTTTTCTGGTTTGTTGTTCCAAAATGTAAAGAAACTTTTTTTGAGACAACATTATTTAATGATTTTATTTGATTCCGCGTTCTTAATCATTGTTGTTGGCCCTTTTTTTACTTTTATATGAGTGAAAGAAGTCAATCAGAAAAGGAAAAAAAATAGTAAATGAAAATGATACTGACTTGTGAAAGGGATATTTGCAGTATGATTTTGAAGGAAACAAGGATTTGGTGAAATTCGTGAAATTGGTAAAGGAGGCTGGTCTTTTTGTTCATCTACGAATCGGTCCTTATGTCTGCGCTGAATGGAATTATGGGTAATAATCTTTTCTTTTCTCCTCCAAAAAAAATCTATTTTTCAAATATTTCCATGGACTTGCTTTCTTTTTTTAGTATTTTCTTGCTAATAAGAGAGGATTCTCAATTTTTGAACAGTGGGTTTCCTTTGTGGCTCCATTTTATACCAGGAATTGTGCTTCGAACTGATAATGAGCCCTTTAAGGTTACTGCTCTTGCTTTTCTCACTTTTCAAAAAAAAAAAAAAAAAATTTAAAATAATTTTTTTTTTTGGCTGTAATTGTTAGCTTTTGTTATGATACAAATTGACACATAAGAACTGTTTCAGGCCGAAATGAAGAAATTTACGGCCAAGATTGTTGACATGATGAAGCAAGAAAAATTATATGCTTCCCAAGGCGGTCCTATAATTTTATCTCAGGTATATAATTTGCGGAACAGATTTCCTGTTCCACTTTTTTATTCCACTTTGTGTTCCACGTGGTCGGATGAATAACATGTGTCATTGAGATAAATATAGGCCGTTGATTGTTTGAGTGTTTTACACGAAGTGGAATAGATAATTGGAACAGGAAATTTGAATCCATAATTTGCATCACATTGGAAAAAAGTTCAAACTACTAAAAATTGCATCACATTGTTCCGATTGATCTAATTCTAAAGAAACTACTTAGTGTTTGTTTCTCTTTTCCATTCTAGATAGAAAACGAGTACGGAAATATTCAAAATTCGTACGGTAATGGTGCCAAACCGTACATAAATTGGGCCGCGACAATGGCCACCTCATTGGATACAGGGGTGCCCTGGGTAATGTGCCAGCAAAAAGATGCTCCTAATCCTATTGTAAGTTCTAGCGAAAAGCTCGGTTATTTTGGCAATTCGATTCGATAAGTAATGGAAGTATTTGTGATCGATCAAAAACCGGTGAACTTATATAGTTGTCGTTTTTTGATAACTACAGATTGACACTTGCAATGGGTTTTACTGTGACCAATACACACCAAATTCTAACAAGAAGCCGAAAATGTGGACAGAGAACTGGAGCGGATGGTAGTAAAATCGAATTTGTTTTTATTTCCTTGAGATGCTCATTTGGTTTAACTTGAAATTTCTGAGGTCAAACTGCTTATGTATTTTTCTGTTTGTCTGTGATGATAACCAAAAAAAAAAACACATCAGGTTCTCTTCATTTGGCGATGCTTTGCCATACAGACCTGTAGAAGATCTTGCTTTTGCTGTGGCTCGTTTTTACCAGCTCGGTGGAACCTTCCAAAACTATTACATGGTATTTTCCTTTAATCTTGACTAGTCCTTTACATCGGGAGTGCTTTTCAAATATTTCTGCTTTTAGAAGAAGTGATTTAATGTAGCAGAAGTATAAGTAGTTGAAAATCAAAAGTTGATAGTGCTTGAAAATAGAATAAAAAGTTGAGAGTCAAAAATTTGGAGTGTTTGGTGAAAAAATTGTAAAACTGTTTATTTGTTTATAAAAGTCAAACTAGAAGCAGAAGTAGAAATCTAAACACCAATGTAAGAAGAATTAGAAGCTGAAGTTGGCACTTGCAAACACTAAAAAAGTGACTGAGAAGCATTTTTTATTAGTGATTGCAAACACTCTCATTATATGAAACGAGATTTTTTTTTCTAATGAACTTTATTGCATTTTGACAGTACCACGGTGGAACTAACTTTGGCCGGACTTCTGGTGGACCTTTCATCACAACAAGCTACGATTATGATGCTCCAATTGATGAGTACGGTATGTCATTCCTTCGTTAACTATCCATTGTTGCATTGTTAGCCCGTCGTTAACTGATAGAATTTTGGTGTCTGTTGTGTTGTAGGCCTTGTGAGGCAGCCGAAATGGGGTCACTTGAAAGATGTACACAAGGCTGTAAAACTTTGTGAAGAGGCAATGGTGGCAACGGATCCGAAAACCTCTTCTCTTGGTTCAAATTTGGAGGTATAACAGTATCTGTCTACCTCTTGAACGAAACATGTTAAAAAACATTTTTACAAAAGCCTCGAGTTTTATTGTATCATAGTCATCTATATCCGCTTGAACGAGTGCATTTTAAGTTTGAATAATGTTTTCAAGAATGGTGGCCAAAACACTCACTTCTAATGAGCAAGAAAAAGAGTGGAACTCTGATGAAACTTGTCATACATTACGTCGTATATCGGGTTTAGACCGTAAAAGGACCTAGTAATTTCTGCCTCAGATTTAAGGTTCTTGCAATTTCCCTTAAGTGATCTTTTATTTCGTCGTCTTTTCTCAGGCCACTGTATATAAAACTGAATCAGGACAGTGTGCTGCCTTTCTTGCAAACACGGGCACACAATCTGACACGACTGTGAACTTCAACGGCAATTCCTATCACTTGCCTGCTTGGTCTGTCAGCATCTTACCCGACTGCAAGAGCGTGGTACTCAATACCGCAAAAGTATGCACCACCATAAACCTTTCTGTTCCATTTCTCCGTTTCAAACTCGGATAATGCAAGCATAATTTAATTACAAAAACATCCCTGAGGTTTGGGTTAATTACAAAAAAATCCCAGACATGTTTCAAAATTACAAAAAATCCCTTCAGGTTTTGTTTTGTCTTAAATTTAAGGGGTAACTGTAATATTTTTGTAAATGTAAGGGGATTTTTTTGAAATGTTTTCCAGAAAAATGTAAGACGGAATCCAACCTCAAGGGTTTTTTTGTAATTTTCAAAGAACTCTGGGTTTTTTTTGTAATTAGCCCAAACCTTAGCGGTGTTTTTGTAATTGTCCCTTCTGATAGCGCAACATGTAAATTTTCCTCTTGACAACCTGAGCTAATTTTTTTAGCAAATGACAGATTAACTCAGTGTCCACCATCGCGAATTTCGTTCGTCAACCTTCAAAAGACGATACTACAGCAACGGATGCATCCTTCTCGGGTTGGAGTTGGATTAACGAACCCGTAGGCATATCTAGTGATAGTGCATTCGCAAAACAAGGTTTGCTGGAACAGATAAATACAACTGCTGATCAAAGTGACTATCTGTGGTATTCTCTAAGGTATTATAAAAGTCTCCGAAAACGCGCAATGTTTTTTTTTTTTTACAGTCATTTGGTTTTAATACGTCTTGATCGTTTCAGCATTGAGACGAAAGGGGATTCGAAAACAGTCCTTCATGTGGATTCATTAGGCCACACACTTTACGCTTTTATTAACGGAGCACTAGCAGGTGATTATTGGATATAAATTCTGCTAACAGAACTTTGGGAGTGTTCGCAGTCACTAAAAAAAGTACTTCTCAGCTTTTGGCTGAAATGTCAACTTCTGCTACTGATTCTGCTTCATTTGATCAAAATCTAAAAGCAGCATGGAGATTCTGATTCTATTTGCAAACACTATCTGATTTTCAACTACTTTTACTTTTGCTACAATAAGAAAAGCAAATTTTTTTGCAAACACTTCCTTTGTCTTGGATATAGTTCAACTATTTAACAGAACTTGAGCCGTTGTTTTTCGTACAGGGAGTGGAAAAGGACGAAACGACAACCCTAAAGTATCGATCGATGTTCCAGTAAGCTTTGTACCGGGAAAAAACAAGATTGATCTCTTGAGTTTGACAGTGGGATTGCAGGTATAATTTCTCTCTGATTAAATTCTCATTATAATTCTTGTCATGAGTTTTATCTAATGCAAAGATCTGTCAATTTCAGAACTATGGAGCATTTTTCGACAAAACAGGTGCAGGAGTTACTGGTCCTGTGCAGTTGAAAGGCTCACAGAATGGATCTAGTACTGTTGATCTATCCTCTCAGCAGTGGACATATCAGGTCATTGATGTAAATTTATGTGTACTTTGCAAAATTGAAATATATACTAGGGATAATTACAAAAACACCCCTGGGGGTTGGGATAATTACAAAAAGAACCAGAGATGTTTTAAAATAACAAAAAGATCCTTCAAGTTTCATTTTGTCTTAAATTTAAGGAGGTAACTGTAATTTTTTTATAAATGATAGGGTTTTTTTTGAAATATTTTTTGCTTATAAAGGGAAAATGTAAGACAGAATCAAAATTCAAGTTTTTTTTTTGTAATTTTCAAGTAACTCTGGGCTTTTATGTAATTAGCCCAAACCTCAGGGGAATTTCTGTAATTGGCCCTATATACTATATCCAATTAATTCTGTTTAGAAAAAAGGATAATTACCCCAAAAAAAGGGATAATTACAAAAACACCCCCAAGGTTTGGGCTAATTACAAAAAATCCAGAAATGTTTCAAAATTACAAAAGGGCCCCTCAAGTTAGATTTTGTCTTAAATTTAAGGAGTTAACTGTAATATTTCTGCAATTATAAGGGTGGTTTTTTGAAATGCTTCTTGCTTATGAAGGGGGAAGAAGTAAGCAAAATCAAACCTTAAGGGTTTTTTTGTAATTTTCAAAAATATCCAAGTTTTTTTGTAATTAGCCCATACCTCAGGGGTTTTTATGTAATTATCCCAAAAAAAACACTAAGGTTCGGGCTAATCATAATAAATCCATAGGTGTTTAAAAATTGCAAAAAAACCCTTGAGGTTTGATTCCGTGTTATATTTCCCCTTCATAATCAAAAAAACATTTCCAAAACCAACTCCACTGATATTCATAAAAATGTTAAGACATAATCAAACCTGATGGACTTTTTTGTAATTTTGAAACATATGTGGGTTGTTTTGCAATTAGCCCAAACCTCAGGGGTTTATTTGTAATTAATACAATAAAAATTGTTCAATGCTTTATATCCATGATTTGGTTATATCTGTATCGACAGTATTTTCTGTCTATCGATTATCTGATGTACTATTTTCATCATAATTTGATATCAGATTGGTTTGAAAGGAGAAGGCTTAGGCTTGTCTAGTGGAAGCTCCTCACTGTGGGTATCAAAGCCTACACTTCCTAAGAATCAACCATTAGTATGGTACAAGGTATAAATTTACACCTTAATTTTGTTTGCACGTAGAGAAGCCATCGATTACGATTCTTGAGTCGATGACACTAAATTTTCATGCTAACATGATGAAATCAAATTCTTGTCCTCTTTGTGATGTAGTCGACTTTTGATGCCCCCTCTGGAAGCAGTCCAGTTGCGTTGGACTTTACGGGTATGGGGAAAGGTCAAGCATGGATAAACGGACTAAGCATCGGACGTTATTGGCCGACCAATATCGCGCCAAATAGCGGTTGTACTGACTCTTGCAATTACAGGGGAGCTTACGGCTCGAAAAAATGTCTGAAGAATTGCGGAAAGCCATCTCAGCAGCTGTAAGAATCCAATATCAAAAATCTCTCATTCGAAATTCTTACTAGGATAATTACAAAAGATATCCTTGAGGTTCAGTATAATTACAAAAAAGTCCAGTTATCTTTTAAAATTGCAAATACCCCCTCGTTATTTGTTTTTATTTTACAAATTGTTTCAGGTATTTGTTAAGTAAAGGGATAATTACAAAAAACTCCCCAATGTTCGGGCTAATTACAAAAAAACCCATAGATTTTGAGGTTAACTTTGTTTTATATTTTCCCCCTTCATAAACAAAAAATATTTCAAAACCCCCCTTGATACTTATACAAATATTACAATTACCCCTTTAAATTTAAAACAGAAACAAACTTGAGGGGGCTTTTTGTAATTTTGAAACATCTCCAGGTTTTTTTGTAATTAGTCCAAACCTCAAAGAGGTTTTTGTAATTAACCCTTAAGTAAATACAAACCTTAGGGTTATTTGTAATTTTGAGAAGGGATAATTACAAAATGTACTTTTGAGATTTGACCTATTTACAAAAAAACTTAGCTAACTTTCAAAATTACAAAAATACCCCTGAGGTTTTATTTTATCTGACTAAACAAAAAGTATTTCAAAATTCCTCTCAAATTTGTATAAATATTATAGTTTACCCCTTAATTTTAACAGTGAATCAAACCTTAAGGTAATTTTTGTACCTTTGAAAGTTAGCCGGGTTTTTTGTAACTAGATCAAACCTCAAGGGTACGTTTTGTAATTATCCCTTTTGAAAAACAACTCGATTTTTTTGTAACTAGGCTAAATCTCACTCACACGTAGTTTTTGTTATTATATCTTTCTTACTATCATCGTAGTATTCATCAATTGTATCTTTTCAGCTACCATGTTCCTCGTTCATGGCTAAAACCAAGTGGAAACATCATAGTGTTGTTTGAGGAAATGGGAGGCGATCCGACGAAGCTATCGTTCGCTACTAGAGAGACGGAAAGTATATGCGCTCGGATTTCAGAGTCTCATCCACTTCCGGTCGATATGTGGACTTCTTCAGATGAAGAGACAAGAAAAACAGCAAGACCAACTCTGTCCCTAGGTTGCCCTTCTCCCAATCAGGTTATATCCAAAATAAAATTTGCTAGCTTTGGAACTCCTCGCGGGACGTGTGGAAGTTTTAGCCACGGTCGATGTAGCAGCAAACGGGCTCTTTCCGTTGTCGAGCAGGTTATAATTCTTCAAGATTCTTATTTTTCAGTTCGGATATCATATTCTCTACAATATTTCGTCTGGTGTTTCAATACATTAAATAAAGGATAATTACAAAAACACCCTTGAGGTTCGGGTTGTTCACAAAAAAAAAATCAAAGATTTTTGAAAATTATAAAAATCCATTAGAAGTTTGATTCTATTTTACATCTTCCCCCTTCAAAGCCCCCCTAACTTCTTTCGAAATATTACAGTTACCCCCTTAAAATCCCTTAAAATTTAAGACAAAATCAAATATCACGCCATACGCAGGGGTGTTATTATAATTATCCTTAAATAAAGGGATAATTACAAAAACACCCCCGAAATTTGGGCTAATTACAAAAAAATCCATAGATGTTTCAAAATTACAAAAAGCCCCCCGGTTTGATTAAGGGGGTAACTATAATATTTTTACAAATATCAAGGAGGTTTTTGAAATACTTTTTGCTTATGAAATGGGAAGATGTAAGCAGAACCAAACCTCAAGAGGTTTTTTGTAATTTTCAAAAATCTATGGGTTTTTCTGTAATTATCCTGAACTTCAGGGTTTTTTATGTAATTATCCCCTAAATAAATGCACATGTATCGTTTTATACATATGACATTAGGAATCTCATATGCTTATATTTGGCCATAATTGTGTAGTTTTTCTTGACATGAGATTTATTTTTTTGTTTTTTGTTTTTTGTTTTTAATTTAACAGGCTTGCATAGGTTCAAGAAGCTGCAATATTGGGGTATCAATAAATACATTTGGTGACCCTTGTTCAGGAATTACTAAAAGCTTAGCTGTTGAAGCTTCATGTGGATAGTTTCTGTTTTTAGTAAAGCCAACCAAAATTGGTGGCAAAATTATTACAGAAATAGCAAGTCCTCTTTGAGGTTCATATCTTGTTATTGTGGTCAAATATAAAAGAAAATGGAAAAAAGTAATGTAAGATGTGATATTATCAACTTTATCAGGGCTTCAAAAAGTGTAATCTTTATAATAAAGTAAAATTTTACAAAAAAAATTGAATCTTTTTTCTTGGTTGAATTGTAAATGTTTCTGCACTTACATTTGAATTAGTCCAAACACCCATTATAGTGAAAGTAGTTTCGTTCTATTATTCAATTTAGACTTACTGTTTATTTAAAAATAATAAATAATGATTTGATTAATAAATGTACCATTCTTGTATGTTTAATAAGCTGTTTCCTGCTCAATAAAATGTTGGGATAATTACAAAAAAAAAAAAAACTGAAGTTTGGGCTAATTACAAAAAAATTCAGAGATTTTTGAAAATTACAAAAAAAACCTTGAGATTAGATTCCGTCTTACATTTTCTCCTTTCATATGCAAAAAACATTTCAAAACCCCTTGAAATTTATAGAAATATTACAATTACCCCCTTAAATTTAAGAGAGAATCAAACTTGATGGGGCTTTTTGTAATTTTGAAACATCTCTAGATTTCTTTGTAATTAGACCAAACCTCAGGGAGTTTTTTGTAATTATCCCTAAAATGTTCCATTCAGAAATTGTAAACAAGGGTTGTGAACTTTTAATATACAATAATGGGTAAATACATTTATAATTTGGAAGAATAATATACAAGATGGAGGGGGACTTTTGGCCTGACCTCCATATATTTACATTTATTAAGTACAAAAGAATGATGTAACTTTTATAAACATGGACACTTCAAATTTTTAGATATCCCAATGGCCAATACAATGGCAATAAAGATCTCAACTACAATAAGCAGCCACAGCTAAACTCTTTGTAACATTTGCACAAGGCTCACCCAAATTATCCACTGTAACTTCAATGCTGCATTTTGGTTTTCCCATGCAAGCCTGTAAAAAAAACAAAATTTGCACCATAAGTGAGAAAACAACAAATGTGACTAAAAACCAGTGTTCTAAAAAGCGATAGACGCTAGTCGGGGCGTAGACTGGGGACTAGCGCCTAGGCTGAGCCTAGGAGAAGTTAGGCGGGGCCAAATCAGAAGAATAACCAAGGCAGACAAATGGGACATACCGCCTAGGCGGGGACTAATCGCACTAGGCGGGGATTTTTAGAATAGTGCTAAATACTTTAAAAAATTATATTAGTTCAAGGAAGAAGAAAAAAACCTTGCGGACGACGCGTCTAGCCTGTCTGCTCCTGCATCGACCGTGGGTAAAACTTCCGCATGTTCCATGAGGATTTCCGAAGCTGATGAAGGGGAGATCGGTAATGACCTGATTTGGGAAGGGGCATTCGAGTAAAAGGGTCGGTTTTGTCACGCGTGTCAAATAGTTATCGGACCATAAATCCAGGGGAGCTGGGTAAGATTCTGAGACTCGTGCGCATATAAGTCCTATTTCTCTTGTAGCGAACGATATGTTGTTTGGGTTGCCGCCAATTTCCTCCAACAGGACAAGGATGTTTCCAGTCGGCTTGAGCCACGAGCGTGGAATGTGGTAGCTGCAAGATTATGATGACTTAGGGAGCGTTTGCAAACACTTAAAAAGAAGTTTGGCGTTCTAAATGACAACTTCTGCTTCAGATTCTGTATAATTTATCAGAATCTAAAAGTAGAGGTAGAAATGCTTTACGTTTCCGATTCTGCTTCTGGTTTAACTTTTACACAGCCAAATAAAATACTTTTATAACTTATTCACCAATTGACGTTTAGCTTCTGCTTCAATAAATCACTTATGACACAACTTCAACATAGCGACTGAAAACTTACTGCTGCTGAGTTGGTTTGCCACAACCTCTAAGACATTTTTTCTGATCATATTGTCCCCTGTAATTGCAGGAGTCGACGCAGTTTCCACTTGCCGGACTAATATTGGCTGGCCAATAACGCCCGATGCTCTGTCCGTTTATCCACGCCTGACCCTTTCCCATGCCGGTGAAGTCTATTGCAACAGGACTATTTCCAGGTGGAGCAGAAAATGTTGTCTAATCAAAAGGAGGTAAACAAGAAAATGAGAAGATCATGTTAGTTGCCAAATAATGATTGTAAAAAAAACAAGGGATAAGTACAAAAACACCCTTGAGGTTAGGACTAATTACAAAAAAAACCCAGAAATGTTTCAAAATTACAAAAAAAACAAACTGTCCGGTCTGATTCTGTCTTAAATTTAAGGGCATCAACGTCAGTATTATTACCTTATACCATGTAAGTGGTGTGTTTATAGGCAAAGCAGGCTGTGACACCCAAAGCTTGGAAATTCCTTGAGGTAGGCGTACCCGTTCGCCTTTCAGACCGACCTGCTTGCATATATTGCAGAATCAGAAATAATATTCATCGTGAAAAGCAGACAAAAATCGTATACGCAATAAACAAGAGGATCTTATATGCAGTTTTCTTGAAAGGTCATATTTAAAATGTACAAGTAGTCGATTATGGACCTGAATTTACTATCATTATACTACAATCTTTATTTCATATGTAAACTCAGTGACCTGATATGTCCATTGTTCTGAGGAGAGATCAACGGTTGAGCCGTTGTTTAAACCTTTGAACTGCACTGGACCGGTAATTCCAGCTCCGGCTAAATCAAAGAACGCTCCGTAGTTCTGGATTTGTGAAAAACTTTGTATTATGAAATAAAATTGCAAAAAAAAACATATAAGATAAAAACGAATTCTTGAGTAAAATTAAACCTGTAGCCCCATTGTCAAACTCAAGAGATCTATGGTGTTATTTCCCGGTTCGAGGTTCACAGGAATGTCTACTGATATCCCTTTTCCTTTTCCACTTCCTACATGATAGAAGTGAATAAAAGAGAACCTTTATCTTGTTCTATATACAGAAAGAAGAAAAAAAAGACCATAATTGTTTAGGGATAATTACAAAAACACCCCTGAGGTTTGGGCTAATTACAAAAAAACCCAGACATGTTTCAAAATTACAAAAAAACCTTCAGGTTTCGTTTTGCAAATGTCATGGGGTTTTTTGAAATGTTTTCGAAAATCACGGGGAAAAATGTAAGAACAATCAAACTTCAAGGGTTTTTTTGTAATTTTCAAAGAACTTTGGGTTTTTTTGTAATTAGCCCAAACCTTAGGGGTATTTTTGCAATTATCCCTAATTGTTTATTACCAACAGATTTTATTTCCTTTACCTGCAAGCCGCCCGTTAACAAAAGCATAAAGTACATGGCCAAGTGACTCGACATGAAGCTGTATCTGAGATCCATCCCGAAGCAAAGGGTCGCTATCGTTTAGATTGACGCTGGACAAACCGAAACACGAGTGTCAGAAATGATCAGCTTGAGGCATTTGTAGTGCCTTGAGGAGGTATTCGTAATTTTTAAAAGTAACTGAACTTTTTGTAACTATCCGGCATATTTATCTATTATTGGTAGTGGCATAATTGTCAAGATTTTATACCTTAAAGAGTACCACATGAAGTCACTTTTATCAGCAGTAGTATTAATCTGTTCCACCAAACCAGGTAACACAAAAGCATCTCTGTTGATTGAGATGCCGACGGGCTCCTTAAACCAACTCCAGCTCGAGAAAGATGCAACAGAAGAATTAGGACCGGTTTGTGAAGGTTGAGGAACGAACTTTGGGATGGCCGTTATAGAGTTCACCTGTCATTTTCGGACACAAGAAACCAAAGAAAAGTTAATAACAAGCCGATGGTGCTATTTTTGTCGGATAGTAACAAGTTTAGAGCCAAACCTTAGCTGTATTGTATACTACGTTTTTGCAGTCGGGTAAAATGCTAACCGACCATGCAGGTAAATCGTAGTAATTTCCATTGAAGTACACATTTGAATCCAATTGGCCGTCCCAATTGGCTAGAAACGCGGCACATTGTCCTGATTCGGTTTGATATACAGTTGCCTGAAACAGAAAATATGTCCATATTGAGACAACATTACCGCGTAACAATTACGTTTTAGCCAGTTTATGAAAATAAACATTCGCAGATCGGTGAAATCAACGAAAGGGGTCGGAAAAGATGAAGTTTTAGTTACCTCCGAATTTTGGCCAAGAGAAGTAGTATTTCCAACAGTTGCCACCATTGCCTCTTCACAAAGTTTTATAGCCTTGTGCAGATCTTTTAAGTGACCCCATTTCGGCTGCCTAAGAAGGCCTAAGATACACAACGAGAGCTAGTAAATCCTTCGACATCTATCTAAATCGGGACAAATTCTTTCGACGTATACCCTAAACAAGAGCAAAATACAAAAACTACCACCGAGATTTAGACTAATTACAAAAAAATTCAGTTATCTTTTAAAATTACAAATAGCACATTGAGGTTTGTATTTACTTTAACAAAGTGGAATGTAACAAACAAGTAATTAACGAAAAAGGCGTACCAAACTCATCGAGTGGAGCATCGTAATCATAACTTGTAGTAAAGAACGGTCCACCAGAAGTCCGGCCAAAGTTAGTTCCGCCATGGTACTGCAGAAACGCAACCAAAGTCAGTCTAGAAAGTTCCGGTTGATCTAACAAAACAACGATATATTAACAACACAACTCGGAAGTACCATGTAGTAGTTGAGCAAGGTTCCGTTTTTCTGGTAAAAGCGTGCAGCAGCAAAAGCAACATCTTCTGCAGGTCTGTACGGCACAGGGTCGCCAAACGAAGAAAACCTGGTGGTATAGCAAGATTTAGACAATCAGTACTAGAAAATATCGGTATAAATGCGTATGATCTTATGACAACATATGCCATACCATCCACTCCAGAGTTCTGTCCAAAATTTCGGCTTCTGGTCAGAATTTGGGGTGAATTGGTCACAGTAAAATCCGTTGCAAGTGTTTATCTGCACACGTAAAATAGCAAGAATACTATGAGAATCATGCTTTTTGACATCAAACATCTCTGCAATAACTTGGCTGGCTGAAAATGTCGGGAAATTTTGATTTTCTATTTTCTAATGTGGGCAACGCAGTGCAATTATATTTGTCATCTAATTATTATTGCAATAAATTAAGAAATCTAATCGCAGTAGAGTCCTAAGGCTAATGCGTCAATATGGAAACAATGAGTAGAAAGCAAATATTACTCAAATTAGGGATTATGGGCACCCTAATTGAATACATATAAAACCAACCCTCTTGTTTATAGTCCTCAATTTACAAAATCGACAAATTGTTTTCGTTTCTCCTAATGGAAGAGTGAGCGACGGTCCAATAAAAAAACTAAGGCGATTAGTCGGGAAATACCATAAAACCAAAACCATGTTCGTGTTCGTGTAAGTTGGTTATCAAAGTATTCCACAATCAGAGTATAAATCAATTCGATGGATCCAAGTATATAATATTCCTATTAACTCCATAAATTTTTGATAATCTAGCAATGATGGTATACCCTTAGCCCTAGGGTTTGTGTATATTTTAATTTAAATTATAAATTCCAACAGAAAAATCGTAAATTAAAGCAAGAACAGACCATGGGATCAGGGGCATCATCTTGCTGGCACATCACCCATGGAACCCTGTGTTCATCGATGTTGCCATTTGTGCTGCCCAATCAATGTAGGGTTTGGCGCTCGACCCATATTCCGATTCAACGTTGCCATACTCGTTTTCAATCTGAGACAAAATCATCATTAAATTCAGTAATTTGTGAGATTCCAAAACATGATTTTACTATAAAATCTGTTTTTTAACACCTGAGACAAAATAATTGGGCCTCCTTGTGATGCAAAGAGATTGTTTTGCTTCATCAGGGCCACGATTCTCGCCGTAAATCGCTGCATTTCAATCTAAAACAGAAAGCCTTCGTTTAACATCAAACATTTATAAAACAGGTAGCTAAAAACTGTCACCAAAAATGGTAATAAAAGAAGGTAAAGAAAACAAATACCTTGTATGGCTCATTGTCAGTACGAAGCTGAATACCAGGAAGAAAATGCAACCAAAGAGGGAATCCACTGTCGTAAAAATAGAGAAGCAATTCGAGTAAGCCATTTAAACTTTAGTAAAATACTTCCAAATTCCCATCTAGGAAATGAAAGAAAGTTGTAAAAAATATGAAAAATAAATTTTTTAGTTATGTAATTTGGACTATTTGGAAATTTAATGTGGTCACCATTAAATTTCCGTCCAGTATCTTTAAAAAATTCGACATTTAGTCCGATTTTAAACGAAATTATATAATTTTACCGTAATTGTTGATTATGATCGATGGGCGCTAATTAATTGTCTAAGAAAATTAGGAATTTTGATGCTATGGCGTAGGAATTGACACGTTAAATCACCAAAAATCGAAATATAAAATTTGAGAACTTTAATATTTTGGTGGCATTTTTTTGGTCATATCATCAAAATTCCCAATTTTCTGGACATGTTTATACATGACCGATCATAGTCAGCAATTTCTGATTAAATTATATAATTTCGGTCAAAGTGTGATTAAATATCCCAAATTTTAAAAGATCTTGAACTAAAATTTAAAGGTAACTATCACTAAATCTCAAAATAATCCTAGTTTACAAGAACAAAAAAATTATTTTCCCTAAAAAAATGATACATAAGGAGGTTTAGCTTCATGATCATTACAATAAAACCTAATTACCTTTTAAAATTACGTACAAACTCGCAAATATATTACAAATACTCCTTGAGGTTGGTATTTATATATAAATTACCTCTCAACATGTGTAATTTGTAAAATAGAACCAAATTTCATGGAGTATTTATAATTTTAAAAGATAAATATGTCTTTTTGTAGGATCATATTTGTAATTATCCGTAAATATAATTCAAGAATCAAGAATGTAATTCAAAAAAAAAAAAAAAAATGGGACTGGAATATATATTGCTTACCCATAATTCCATTCAGCGCAAACGTAAGGTCCAATTCGTAGATGAACAAACAAACCAGCCTCGCCAACCAATTTTATGAATTTCACCAAATCTTTTCGTCCAGTAAAATCAAACTGCATTAAGCAAAATTTTCCTTCATTTGTCACTAAATTTATTTATTATATATTGCTTTTAAATTTATTTTTTTGAAATTTAAAAAAAAATTGCACGTACCTGGCCTCGATTTGGTTCATGCAAGTTCCAGAAAACGTAAGTCTCAATAATATCCAACCCTCCATCTTTTGATTTCTTTATCAAGTCAGGCCACATCTGCATGCATGCAAATTATACAATTAGATACAAAACCTGTATCTATACCCGCAAAATGTGTGTTTCTCTCTCTATGTGACTATGTGTGCGTGAAAGGGAAAACAATTTTTTCAGTTGTGTAACTTGGAATATTTGGAGATTTTGTCCTAATTGCCTTTAAATTTTGGTTCAGTATTTTTAAAAAATTTGGACATTTAATTAGTTTGGTTTTGATCGAAATTGTGTAATTTTACAGTAATTGTTAAATATGACCGATTGGTGCTAATGTGTCTAAGAGAATTTATGAATGTTGATGATTTGGCACAAAAACTGGCATATCATATCATCAAAAATTGGGATTGAAAGATTTCGCTCTCTATTCTGTTGCATCGGATGAATGACACTTGTACAAGATGATGTCACAATTGTAAACGTGTTTTTCATCCCATACATGGAATGAGTAGTGGAACAGGAAAAGTGGAATAAGAGAGATCTCATCCCAAAAATTGACACATAAATTTTGAAGAATTTAAATTTTTTGTGGTGTTTCTGTGTCATATCACCAATATCCCCAGTGTTTTTGACATATTCATACCTGACCGATGATGGTCAGCAATTTCAAATAAAACTACACAGTTTCGATCAAAATATGGCCAAATGTCCTAATTTTTAGAAGATATTAAACTAAAATTCAAAGATGACTAGATCTCAAAATAGTCCAAGTTACGCAACAAAGAATTATAAAAAGTACTCACTTCCGGAGTGCTTCGAGGGTAATGAATGGAGCCGGAGACCAAAACCCGGCGCTTCCCATCGACCACCAACGCTCGGCCATCGTACGTCACATTCACGGCAAAACACACCGACGCTGCCGCGACGGAAAGTAAAAACACCAGCGCCACCGTCCCGCTTCCCATCTCCGACCAAATTACGGAAAAAAAAAGTTAAAAAAAAATTTAAAAAGCCGCTTCTAGCTGGACAGATTTTGGCTTTTTACATATATATACAATATATGGTTTCAGCCAAAGGATGGGCCAAAAGCAACTTTGTTTGTGTTCTTTTTTCTACTTTTCTCAGCCATTTATATAGCGTATATAAGATATTATTGATGTGTTAGGCATTATTTGTAGAGCGGTTTTGTAGGTAACGCCATGAAAATTAATTGTGCGTATATTTTGGATAAATGATACATACAGAAATAATTAGCTCCGTCCAAAATTGGCAAGTGTTGTTTAATTTGCTAGAATTAGAATGTGGTCTATCCATAAAATCTTGGGGTTGTATGGTTTCATTAATCTATTCTCGCCAGAAAAAAAAAATAAAGAATTTATTGTGAGGAGATTTGAGAATATGTTTGGTTTAATATGTTTATTTAAAATTATTTATTGGAGAGTTTGATAAAGGGAGGTGTCCTTCGTACCCCTAAAACCTCTAAATATAACCACCTCCATATAATTTCAAAAAATGTAATTAGTTTAAGAAACCATAATAATCTTTACTGCATGAAAAAAATAGGGATGACAATTTTGATCCGACCCGTGGGTATCCGTCCTGGCCCGCCCGTTTGGGTCGCCCCGCCCCGTGACCCGTGGCGGGGCGGGGCGGGTCTGGGTCTCACTGTCGTCCCTGTGGGTACCCCGCCCCGTATTTTTTTTTTAATATATTTAATGTATATTTTACATGTATATTATATAAAATAATATAGTTTTATGTATTTATTATTATAGTTAGCATATATAATGACAAATTTTATAAACAATATGTATTTATAATACAAAATATAATATTAAAAAATATTAATAATATAAAATTTTAAGATAAAAATATAAAGAAAAATAAAAAAAATTAAACACGGGGCAACCCGCCCGCCCCGCGACCCGGGGCAGGTCTGGGTATTGATACTCGCTCCGCCCCGCCCCGCCCCATTGTCATCCCTAACCGGGCAGGTTTGGGTCCGAATCTTACCCAGACTCATTGCCATCCTTAAGTCACATGTTACCCGACCTGCTCAGATACCTGTTGCATGACCTGCTCAATCACCTGTCTCCTCAGTGCCTCCTCGTCGAATGGTGGAGCGGTAGGAGGGACGTTGGGACCACCAATCCTGGTGAACAAATGTGCATGAGTCCCGAGGCCGTAGACCCAATGATTCTTCACCCCAACAACATCGAGTTATATCTGTGTCATGTCTATGGGCCACGGGGTCCTCTCCGCCAGCAGTTGTTGCACTTGCTCCACCTCCGCCTGCAAACTAAAACTCTCTGGGGTATTTTTGTAATCTTGAAAATAAGCTGGATTTTCTTGTGATTAGGTCAAACCTCAAGGGTACTTTTTGTAATTAACCTTAAAAATTTTAAGATGTTGCAGCTGTTTTCTCACTTGTGATCCAAATGTTTTACAGGCTTACATGGGAAAACCCAAATGTTACAAAGAGTTTAAGTGTGGCTGCTTATTGTAGACTTTGTAGTTGAGATCTTTATTCACCATTGCATTATTGGCCATTGGGATATCTACAAATTTATGTGTATAAAAGTTATCATCATTTTTTTGCACTTAATAAATGTAAATATGTGGAGGTCAGGCCCAAAAGTCCCCCTCCATCTTGTGTATAATTCTTCCAAATTACAAATGCATTTGCCACTTATTGTATATAACAAAAAAGTTCACAACCCTTGTTTACAATTTTTGAATGGAACATTTTATTGATCAAGAAACACCTCATAAAACAAACAAGAATATTACACATTTATTAATCAAATCATTATTACAATAAAAAAAAAAATCAAATTCAGACAACAGCCACAACATCTGAATTAGGCCTCTGAAATCTGCAAACTTTGCAAGCTGGTGAATAAAGTGATGGAGTTTTGTACTTATCTTCCCCTCCCATCATAGGCATTGGAACTCCTCTCTTTACTGGACTCACATACCCTGGCCTATAAGTCTTTCCAAGAATACCCTCAACCGAATCCAACAACCCGAAAAACTTAAACTGTGTCTCCAAATGAGCAAATGCATCGTCGGAAGGTAGCTGATAGTTATGGACTCTGTTTTCCTCTGCTCCAATTGGGGTCACCCTTATGTACATTTCGACCAAACCGGATACCGTTACTCTTACCGTGTTGATATCGTCGGTTCTTTCGATGACAACTTCTCTTTCTATGCTATTAGCTCTCCATTCAGCTTCACCGTCTGTTGGGACGTTGATGGATTCGTCGTTCCACTTCACGATGAGTGCGTCGTTGTTGGTGTCGTTGTTGTCCCAATGTGAGACTTTCTTGGCTGCTAGGAGCAATGTGTGTGCATCGAACATGATTGAGAGGGCCTGCACCCACGTGAAGTCACGGGTACGCCCTTGCGGCCTTGTCCCGATGAGGTGCGCGTTGATGTGGAGTTTTTCGTCTGAGACGATGGCGAAATCGCTTCCCTTTGCTCCGTGGAAGTAGAACATTACACCGTCACCCCCCACAAAGCGCGGATCGTAACATAACGCACCGAATCCGTTGCACTTTGGCTTCCTCCCTAGCAGAAGAAATACGATTCAAATTCAAATTTAATTCTAGAGTCCGTCGGATTTTTGGCCACTTCTCCTTAGCAAAAATGTTTTTTTAGCCCCTGTTTTTCAAGACATGTTTTTTAACCATTTTTTAATTCAATTATCAACTTTGCCCTTTTCTCATTTATGAGGACCGCCCATTTCTGGGTACCGAGCCGTGTGTCTCGACAAGACACATGACTCAGTACCAAGAAATGGACCGTATCAATTTTTAGAAAAATAACCAAGTACCTCACTAAGGAATATAAGAAGGGTGTGACCTTCAGTTTTCAAAACACGTTTTTGAAAAACATGGCTATTTTTCGTTTTTTCAAAACGTAAGTGACCAATTTGGCATATTTCTACTTAATTATATGTTTAAACAAAGCTTTTTTGGAACTTATGCATAAAAAATACAGGCACTAGATTTCCTATTCCACTATCTAACCACTGTATTGGATAAATGACGACATATGTCCCTAATGTGTGTTGATTATTTGCATGTATCTACACTGTGTCATTCAGAATAGAAAGTGCAATAGGAAATCTGAAGCCCAAACTACGACCAAATTTAGTATAGCTTTTCAAGATGACTTACATTTGCAAGTGACTTCACATTTGTTCTGCGATCAACAAAGCATCCTCAGTGTTTCTTGTTCTTCCGGGCTTCCTCTCGGGGCACTCAAATTTGGACATGTAAGAGTCTTGTAATGGCATTTTCCTCTAGCCTTGCAAAAAGCTCTTTCTTGTTTCGTGTTTGGCAATGGCGATAATACGTCGTAATTAGTCGAAGCAGCATCATGCGGAGGCCGCTTTTGCTTGTTTCCACTGCTCTCACTACTGTTTCCGTTTCCATTCCCATTCCCATTCCCATTTCCGTTTCCATTTCCATTCCCATTCCCATTGCCGTTCCCGTTTCCATTTCCATTTCCATTTCCATTGCCATTCATTCCATTTCCATTTCCATTCCCGTTCCGTTCCCATTCCCATTCCCATTCCCATTACCGTTACCATTCCCGTTACCGTTACCATTGCCATTGCCACGCTATTGCCATTGCCGTTATTATTTCCATTACCGTTTCCGTCCCCATTGCCGTTATTATTTCCATTACCGTTGCCGGTTCCGTTGCCATTGTTATTCCCATTACCGTTTCCGTTACCGTTGCCGTTGTTATTTCCATTGCCGCTACCTTGGGCAAGAATGGAATTGAATTCCATAGAGATGAAGAGCAAGAGGAGAACCATTAAAATGCATAGCCTCCTAGCCTCCATTTTTAATTATTTTTCATGCAAATTCAAAGTTTTTTTTGTTTTTCTTGGTTGTGTGAAATGATATTGGCAAATCCAAGAATTTATAGGTAGGAGAAAGATGGGAATGGAGTTGAGCTAAAGATAAGTGAGGGTTAGCTTATTCCCATGGAAAAGAACAGCTGTTTAGTACCCTTTGATTGTTTCAGAAAAATAAGGATGGAGATTGGGGCATGTTCTGCTTGATTCTTTCTTAAGTAAGTCCATTTGACCAAGAAAAATTTAAAGTTTCCAAAAGGGATAGAAATCTTTTTATTTTGATCATTTAATTTATGTGAGATTATTGAAATTTTATGTCTTTTTATAAATCTATCAAATTTTATTTTGATCATTTAATTTCTCGGAGTCTCCCTCATAAGCTAGATGATCGGCCTTGTGATCAGCATTTTTTCTCTATTTTATTTATTTGATTGTGCGCCTTTACTTTAAAAAAAATCTATCAACTTTTTATTTTTTCAAAGGTATAAAAAAATTTGTAGTTTGTTATGAGAAAGTCATAAAAACAAATTATACTTTTATGGCACTTCACTATGTTTTCATAAAATCTTTTTATTGTCATAAATGGTAAAGCACAACAAACACAATATGTTGCTAAATAGCAAATAATTACTGTGAGGTATATATGAGCGATAATAGTGGAGGGAACACGCACATGCACATGACCCATGTTTTTAGCACTAGAGCACAAGGTTGATTTCGGATATTGTTGTATAATATATGAAAATTATTTGAAATTTGTTAAGAGAAGGGATGAATTATGAGTTTCCCTTTCGGCAAATATTTGTTTGGATTGTGAACTCCAATCCGGCAAATTTTTATAGTTCCTGACATTTTCACTAACTTGACGCTATCGAAATGGTTAATTATACTTTATCATGATTTATAATCGAAAAATAGTAACATTTTAAGTAGATAGAATTAGTAATAGCGAGTCCGACATATATAATTGAGTTAAAAGATTAGAACAATGATTTCTTTTTCCAGAGAAAGATTAGAATAATGATTTATAAGTGAAACAAGATTGAAAATTAAAATTTGAGTTTGAGATTTTCTATATGGAAAATGGAAAGTGAAAATGATGATTTCCGTTATAAAACTTTATAAACAAATATGATCTGTTTTATGATTTGATGAATAGTTGGAAAATCGAAATGGGTGCTTAGAAATATAATCAAACAACGTCAAAAAAATTCAGTGCCACAACATCCAACGGTGTAGGAAAGGCCAAAAGCAACCAATGGTAGCACCATATGTGCTGATGACCTTAGATCCCTTTCTCAAGGCATAAGCAATTTCAGACATTAAACACAAACACACACACACACACACACAAGAATCGCTTTGAGATTTACAAAAATCTTACATTTGAAGCAATCCAAAAGTCAATAGAGCAAATTATTTGAAACCCACCATTTATATTGATGCATCTCTACGCGCGCTTCTCCCGTGCAACAACACCGTGTTCCCATTGCTTTGCAATTTGCATTTCCAAATTACATCACAAGCTTCTTTGTCATGCACACTATATTGAGTACAAAAGATGTTTCAAGGCAAGTGTTGGCAGAAAATAGTCAACAGGATTTTGCCGCGTTTCTTGCCAAACGCGTCCCAAAAGTTCGTCTCAAACCTTCAGAACAACATATCTAATGGCTTGTTTCTCGATCCAAACTCATGTCAACTTAATAATTTAATGTCAACCAATTCTATGAACAGAGAAATGTGAACTAACTCAAACATTCTGCAGACGATATATTTCTGGGAGAAATAGACAGTTATTTTATCATGCGACAAAATAGTCAGCATTGAGGATCAACATAAATATTGCCCATTATACACTTTAATCTGGAAAAACAGAGAACTATAAACTACTAAAACCATGTATAAAGGAGCTACGCTTTTACGAGAACCTGTTAGTGCAAAGAATTTTTTCTGTCAGCTTTGGACCAACTTTGAGAAATTGAAGATCTGCATGGTCACAAATTCGAAGCACAACGTAAGAGGTCAAGAATATATGAAACTGAAGTATATCATACCATCTGATAATGCATTTCATGGACTTACACGCTTTTTACTTTGTTACTGTTGAAATACTGGGAGTTCGTACTTGGGTGGCTCAGAGAGTTTTAGATCCTCGGAGGACAAGGAGGTGCTGCTTGACGCTTCTTGGCTGGCCTCATTCACCATCTTCAAGAAATAACTATGCCTGTAGAGAAAATTTTCAGTATACGAACTAAAATCGGGAGAAAAAAAACAAGGGATAATTACAAAAACTATCCTGAAGTTCAGCCTAATTACCAAAAAAAAAAAAACAGTTCTCTTTCAAAATTGCAAATACCCCCTTAACATTTGTTTCCATCTTACAAATTGCACCCTCCGGAGGGGGTATTTGTTTAGATAAATACAAACCTCAATGGGTGTTGGGTGTTTGTACAATGAACTTATCCAAACAAGCTCAATCGACTTGTTTTTATGTACTTAAAATCCTTAGCTTCAAATCCAATTGTCCAAATGAAGCCTAAGAGGTATTTGTAATTTTGAAAGATTACTGGGGTTTTTTAAAATAAGCGTAAACCTCAGGGACAGTTTTTGCAATAATCCCAAAACAAAAAAACAGTTATACAAGCGCAAGAAGCAGACCATCGGGTGTCAGCAGTCAACTCTGGGTGAAAAGCAGTTGCTAGCAAATTCCCCTGCTTTACAGCAACAATCACTTTCTTTTCTGATGCAGCATTTTCCTGAAGCATGATTTAGTAACTGGTATTAAAATGAGATACTAAGCATCAAAAGTAATTTTATTATAATAGATTGTTTTGGATGTATGTAATCTGTAATTGAATGACATTTCGAGGTGATGTCATGGACAACACCCACAATCTTCATCAAACCGACACTTTTCCAAGTCACAAAGGGCTATGAGTAGCGTTATGGTGACAGTGGAAGCAGGTGAACGGTAAATATATAACTGAATGTAACTGTCAACAAGAGTGTATGGGTAAAATACCTCTTGCATTCAAGATCAGTACAGCTTAAACACGTGTCAGCTAGGCCAGTGAACCCTCCTAGACAAGACTCTTTTTTTTGGTCAACACAAGGTGGCAACACATATATGTTTGAGCATTTTGAAGAGTTTAGCTGCTGGAAATCCTCTAATGCTTCAAACAATTTAATCGGAGGCTACATCCATATATGTTTGACCATTTTGAATTGCCCATATCTAAAACTCTCATTAAAAACTTGTTTCCTAAGAAAATATCATTGGAAAATTGAACTCGTCTTTTTAAAGCATATTGGCATAAAACCTATGGTTTTGTCCTGTTACAATAAGCCAAAACCCACTTTCTTACCAGTACAAAATACACATACACACACACACACTGCCTCTGCATGAAAAATATTGAAGAAGACAAAGCTTGCTCAAAATACAAAGGTACCACATGAAAAGTTAGACATTTCCCTTCCCTTCAAAATATTGAGAGTCAGGTACCTAGTAGTGCACCCAAAACAATGATATGTTCTTTGCAAAGTTCGAGAAGCACTAATTCTCTCAATCCCACTACGACAACGATCAGTTAATGAATTTTGAGCTTTATTTCTATAGGTCTCTGCCAACCTACTGTTCCGTTCACTTATAATAGGTCACAACCCACTTTCCTCCTATACATGTATATGTAATATATGCACACTGCCTCTGCAAGAAAGAATAACAAAGAAGACAACGTGTGACGAAGCATGCTCAAACAAGATACCCTCAGTAAAAAGTAATAGCAATATGCCACTTGTTAGAGAGAGAGAGAGTAAATGAGGTTTTGAAGAAGTCTAATTCCGATCAAAGCATGTGCTAGAAAATGTACACAGTTGAAAATCAACAATCCTATCCCCATCCCACCAACCTCCCCACAAAACGGGGAGAACAATGACGAGTAAAACCAGCATGGAATTGGCAAATAGATTTTTTAGACAACATGATGCATGCAAAAAGTGGTGTGGCATCCAAAAGGATGAAGATACAGACGTCCGGGTATGCTCAAAGAATTATCAGCTTGCTTTTAGCCCTAAATATCAAATAAGTTTCCAAGAGTCTCATGCAACAAATATAACAGAATATAGTGAAAATGCACCAATGAATAACAATAGTGAAGTAGAATCATCGATTCAAAGTGATGAATGGGTTATTGAAAGCTGACAAATGAATCTGTAAGAATCAGAGAAAATATCATATAGGATAAATAATGACCTCTACACTTTCATCAGCAGGATCAGATTTAGTAGTTTGGCCAGATGGAGCAGGAACTTCTGCCAACACTTCTACTTCTGGGCCTACTTCAAGGATTCCAGGGGCACGAATAAACACACCATGGAAGCTTGGAGGACCTCCTTCTTTAGCCACAATCTCGGAATAGAAAGCTCAGCCACAAAGCTTTGAATCTGACACAGCAATATATAAAACAAATAAGGATTACAAGATCTGAGCATCTGAGTCATGTATATCAGTATATGTCATCCTGTCCGTGAAAAAGTACCCCTCAATTGTACAATGGCATATTTCTTTGCTCTCGCAATGTTTCAGAAGTAATGAATACATACTTCTTTTTCATAAGTAATGAATACTCCGATTGAGAACATAAATATACTTGTGTCTCACATAGGCTGGAGATTCAATAAGCAATATGTAGCCCCACTTAAGACCATGATTTCATAAAACAGTAGGTTTTCTAAGTTTTGACATAAATAACAATGTTAACTCAAACCCCAGACATAAATCCGAATTAATGACAGTATATTATTCAACCAATCAGGCTCGTGTAAAAAAAATTTCAAAAAAACATTGAGAAGAAAAAAATAAAACAATGTTCGAAAATAATTTTAATCTTAAGCAAGAGAGAAAGAAAATAAACGATTCATAAGCACGACCATTTTCTCGGCATTCATACATATAAGCCTTACACTGATAACTACAATAATGTGCCTGAAACTGAGAGCTATACTTGGCTTCTTGTCCTTCCCTCATTATCTAGATGGTTTTTGGCCAAGCTCATAAGCTTCTTAAAATATCATAGAAAATCTTTGAAAGCTTACAAGATCAAGATGTACAAAAGTGTTCCGTAAGAAGAGCTTATAAATCTCCAAAATAACATATTCCGTTTTGTATATTTAAGACCTTAATAAATTCCTTTGATAAACTGCTATTTCTAACATCTTATAATCCTATGGCTTTATTTTATGATTTTATTCGACTATATTTTGAAAATAAGATCTTATAAGCTCCAAAAAGATATCGGATAAGATACAAGAACTTGTAACATGTCCTGAATAAACATTGCAAACATTCTCTTAGTCACGTGTGGAACTCAGGGAAATGTTACTTACCTGACTGCCAAAGAAGTTTCGATGAACTGTACAATTAAGGCCACCAATAAGTTCCTGTCCGCCAATTTTTTGCCCTGAAGAATTTTGACAAAAATTTCAGAAAAGAGAAAAAAAAAAGTACTAGAAGACATCTTATTCCAAAATTGAATAGAACATAATAGAAGCGTGAATCAGAAAATTTCAGAAGTACGGCTGCCAATGGAATTGAGATTAAGTGTTCATTCTTATAAAGAAATGTGAAGTTCCTCGGCCAGTAACATGAAAAGTTAAAATTCAGTACTCACCAATTGCTTTGTCAGCCAGAAAAATAAGGCCGGCGCAGGTTCCCCAAACCGGTTTTCCCATTTTTACAAAATCTCGCAATGCGGGAAACTGCATTGTAATAAAATCGAGCACGAAAACGTCATTTCTACTGATACATACACATGAACACTGGACAACCAAAATTACAGGAAACTGTGAAAGTAACAATATATCATTGAATTACAACAAAAAAGTGGACAAATTTAGCCACTAGACATGCAGAGTTTCATATTCCATACAGCAAATGGTAAGACAGTTCTGGTGCTCCGGAACATTTTTGCACATAATCTTGCCAATGAAAATAATATATTCAGCCAATACCAGCCAAAGAATCAAATATGTAAATAGTTTGCATGTAACAGCCACTAATGATTTGGTTAATCATTTGAATTTCCTCATGTTTCATAAGAGGGCATAATCCAAAATTTAAGCTTCCTTGTTGAGGATTTCAAGCCCTAGTTTCTGCGTGAAAAGAAAATGAAAAGAAAAAAGAAAAGAAAAGCTTTCTCCCATTGCAGGTGGAGTATCTTTTACAGCCAGTTAATGGTGCTATGCCTTCCCTCTACGGTGTTCAGTCTTCTGTCTGTCAAGTGCAAATACTCTTGTCAAAGTAAGAAGGGACATCCTGTGACATTACATGACAAAATATGCTATAGAGTGAAAAATGCTAACCCCAGAAAATGGCAACAGCCTTAAGAGATTTAATTGACTGAGGGCCTTTGAGTGATTTAATTGACTTATCTTTCCAACAGAATGATTGTTGTCTAAAAGTTAATGATTGTTGGACTAGCGCCTCTTGGAATTCTTATCCTTTCAGATTTTGTTAAGAACCCACATCTAAGCCACTTTAGTTACTACTATTATCATGATGATTTCGTGACAATGAAGAGATCTTCTAAAACAAACTTCACCCAAACATGCATACAAAGTTTATCTTCACGTGGATCCCTTAGAACTAGAGTTTGAGTGCCTAAGCCACGTCCAGAAGTAAACGCTTCTCCATAAAGCTTCTCTTGAAAGAGTTCCATAAAAGACGTCCTATGCTCCTGGCATTTGGTGAACTCTTCAGCATGTAATCTATGTCGAACCTCTTCCACGGACCAACCTTGCACACACCTTGGGGCTTCCCTCAATGCCGTTTGGGTTCAGGCAACTCCTGACAGTACCTGAGTCTCATTAAACAAAGCAATTTATTTCCTGCATCCAGTGAGCTCATCTGTTTTCATTAATGGTCACTGTGGCAAGTCCAGAAAATATTATATATTTATATATATTTGAACCTCCTTGCAAAAAATTGAATCCATCAAATCTTCAATAACACCAGAGTGTGCAAATGATCATCTGCATTGAAGCTAAGGTTTATCGGGACTACAAACTTAATTTTGTTGGCTGAAACCCTTCCTCCTTCAGGACCTCATCTCACACCCACCTCCACACACACACACACACACAGAGGAATCTTGTTTTCAAACTGTTGTTTTTTCCAAGAATAGGCAAGTTTTAGCAGGACAAGGCTATTTCCAGTGTTACAGGGTAATTGAAATGGTGAAAATCTAGCTTCACTAAGTAATAAGTACTATCGCAGAGTAGCCGGAAGCAAATGTTTGTGCCAAAGTTGATGCTCAATAGTCACCTAGCTTCTACCAACTATGATTGTCATGTTTAAACCATTCATTGCAGATTACAGATAAACCACATCTTTCCAAATTTCTTCATTGAGTGCCTTTCTATGAATGAGTATAAAGAACCACAAAACAGAACCCAAAAAATAAAAATTACCAAGTTATGATATTCCGCAAGCTTGGCCATGGTGGTGCTCTCCCCACCAGGGATAATCAGAGCCTTGACGCTTTGCAGCTGGTCCGGCTTCCTTATCTCCACCCCCTTCACTCCCACCCTTTTCAACGCTGCATCACCAATTCACAAGCAAAAACACACACATACACTCATTACTCGCATACATGCAACAAGTATTCCATACATATCTGCAGATAATTGAAAACCAAAAGTACCTGCAATGTGTTCGTTGAAAGACCCCTGTAAAGCAAGAACGCCCACCACCATTGTTACCGTCCAGGCGTCCACAGAGAAAAGGTACAAGCTGCGAAATTATTTAATACCACCCCGGGGGAGGGCAGAATGAAGAATCGTGTCAGACTTTGCTTCACGAAATGGAATGATAGATAAATTCTGGAGCCAAAAAAAAAAAAAAAAATTTGTCATTTTAATTCAAGGTCCGCCGCCATGACAAGCTTGGGACCCAGGAATCTACTCCATGTGTGGCTCGAAAATGGACCAGGTTTTAATTAGGCCCAATTGTTTAACCTTCGTTTATTTCTTGGGTTGAGTCCGTTCTAGTGTGGGCTGATAGATTATTTTACAACATTAGTTAGCCGAACGGTGTATATAGGGTATTTTTATTTTACAAACACTTCTGTGAAACGGTCTCATAATCAATGAGACGGAATATTTAAATAGAATTTTAACTCAAACTCATACCCATGAAAATATTCTATATTTTATGGGTGGCGCTATTCACACCTCCAAAATTGATAATCACACCCACCTTCAAATAATTTCAAAAATATCATTAATTTAAAAGACTATGATATTATTACTTACATATATAAGTTCTAATACACTTCATCTTCCTTACACCCACCCACATTTTTGTAAAATTCTAAAATATTTTTTTGTAAACTCTAGATTTTTAAACACTCACATTGTTGCAAATATGAACAACAAAAAATTAATTTTGTCGAATAATATAATTATATCCTTAATTTGCAACTTAAAAGTGTGTTATTTTTCCATTTTTACTCATTTGTTGCAGTTGAAAACTGTTGAATAACAAAAGTGCGACACTTGGCACTATCGTAGTGCAGTTAAAACTTTTCTCGTGCCATCCTAATTACTTTTCGATTGTGCCACGTGGCACGATGGCGCGATCGTAGTTACTTTTCGATCGTGTCTTATGGCACGATCGAGTATATCATCGTGTCACCCATCGTCTTCTTCCCCAAACTCAGACAAAACCAGAAGAAAAAAAAAAGTTATGCAACTCTAAAATTCAAACCAAATACTTACCCAACACTTATACCCAACAATTACCCAAACTAATCCAACTATAAGTGCGAAATTAAAGTAAAATATTAAATTCAAAATTAAAATAAAATAAAAAATGTGTAATCTAAAAGATATTACATCTTCTTTTCGTTGCGAACAAAGAAGATTGGCGGAACTTCTTTAAATTCGCAACTTCCGCGCCTGGGTTTATCGTTTTGGGTATATTTGGGGGAAAATAGGAAAAGGGTAAAATGGAAAATTAGGAGGGTGTATTTAGTAACTATGTTATATTTTAAAAAGTAGGTGGATGTGTATTTAGAAAATGGGTGTATTCATCGATTTTGGAGGGTGTGAATAATACGCCTATTATTTTTATATGTGTTTAGAATCCGTCTCATGCACTTAGATCTATGAGACGGTCTCACATAAGACCTCCTCTTTTTATTTTAAGGATATTTTTTATAGCAAATTCAAGCCTTTTACAAAGGAAAATAGGGGAGGTAGTTAGATTGGATATGCTTTAATTTTGAAAAATTTATTTTTGCTAAAGAATAGTGATAAAAAAAATTGAAAGAAAAAAGATGAATTTTGAAAGAGTGATTGGATATAAGATGAAAAAGTAATGATGGAAGTTGATTTAAAATAGAAATAATAAAATAAATTGGTAGTTAGAAATGTGTGAGTAGGTAAATAGTGGAATTTGTGGGAAAATGTATAATAATGATTAGTTATTTTATCAAAAAGTGTGTAAATGTGATTGGTAAGAGAAAAAAAGTGAGTGAATAGTGTATTTTCAAAAAAAAAATCATAAACAATCACATATTGGGTTGAAAAAAATTCCTAGCGGAACAAAAATAAAAATAATCTCTATAGGGTAGTTTTATTTTAAGGTTACTTTGAAGTTATACGGATCTATTTTTTAAAAAATATTATTTTACCTATATTCTTAATTATCTCATTTTATGTCTGAGAAAAAAAAATCATCTCATTTTATGTTTTTATACTTTTGCTTTAAAGGAGATTTGTCTGATATTATTTCCTTTCTTTTTCCGTCAAAATCATTATTTATTTATTTTTACCCAGTTTCTAAGTTTACGTCCGACTATGTTAATAGGTAGCAACTATGCACGACCCCTCATTGCTATAGAGCTAGCAAAATTGGCACGGGCCGACGTGTCGGCCCAGCCAAAACGTATATAGGGTGTTTTGCTTCATTTTTTAGAGGTCCGGAAAGTATCGACTTTATTTGGCCTGACTCAAACAACCCAACCAAAACCACACGTTGCGCCATAATAAATGCAGCCCGATGTAATTCGGGTCAATTTGGCACTAGTCCAATTTTATGACTTCGTCCACTGGTCCATTGCTAACTCTAATTGTTGCTGCCAGATAATATTAGATTTTTTTTTGTGAGTATATATCCTTGGAGGGAAAGTGCTGATATGGGAATCGAACTTCATACATTTGTCCGAGCTTGAGATTTTTAAACACCGACTATATGATTCCCTGTTATCTTTTTTTCTAAACATAAGTTGTTGAATGTTTTGATAAAATAAGGTCCGGGGCTCTAAATGTTAAAAGTGGCAATTTTGTAAGTAGAGTAAAAGTTAAAGTAGGTTGTTAAAATAAAATATTTTCTTATAAGAAAAGAAAAAGAGTTCTCATTATTTTTGTAAAAGAACTTATAAGCTCTCAAATAGTCTTCTTAAGGATCTTATAAACTAAAAAAAAAAGAGCTTATATATAAGTTATAAGCAGCTTATAAGATGTTTTTAAAATTTTACAAGTTTTGAGTAGAGTTGTGTTATTTGAGCGACCAACATTGATTCAAAGAATGTCCATAGGAAAAGTAATGCATGCAGAAGCGTGAATAATTATACAAATTCATCTTGTATGTTGATTCTATAAGAATACTATAAGAGAGACAAAATTGAGGGAATATTCTAACTCCATTTTTTATTCAATAATCAATCACCCTAAAATAATAACAAAACTGATATTTATAGGATTAAACTCATACATCTATTGAAAACTCTTAAAAGATAAGTATATAACCCAGTAAAACTAATCCTATAGATACTAATATATCTTTAAATAATTTCTCAAATCTTATCTCCATCAAAATGTTAACAATTGGAAATATTGAAGCCTGAAGGTGCATATATAAAGCAATAAAAAAAAACAAATATATATTTACGTAAGTTTTTTTATTTGTTTCTCTATATTTTCCATAAACATTGCTAATACAACAAATCTCCCCTAATTGTGCATATGCGGCCAATATAATCGCCTTAGTAAATCTAAAATATACTTTCATAGTCTCATTACAATTAGGGTGATCACGGTGCGGTTTTTGCGGTTTTTGAGTAAATTTCAAACCGAATTGCTATATACGGTTCGGTTAAATAAAATTTTCAAATCGCGGTTTTATGAAATAAAATCGAAGGTACGGTTTGAAGCGGTGGCGGGCGGTTTTACGGTTTTAATTAACAAAAATATTATATAATTGATATTTTAATATAATTTTGTTATGACCTTTTAAAGAAAAAACCAAAGGAAAATATTATAATTGAAAAGTGATTTTTTTAAACAATGTGTATTTTTGTGAATAAAATGTACATTACAATATCTTTTATTTCTGTTACATTCAATATGTAATGCAATGTAATGTTGTTCTATTTTAATGCAAAACACGATGCATTGTAACAACATGAAAAAAATGTAAAATGCGTTATAATTTTATATACAAAATGTGAATCTAATTATATCATTCATAAATTAGTTTTTAATATATTTATTGTCTAACTATTTTTAACACAAGACTAAAGAACAATATTTTATTTTACTCTAAATTATAGAGGTGCGGTGCGGTTTTGGCGGTTTTTCAAAATCCAAAACCATAACCGCACCAATAATGCGGTGCGGTTTCTATCTAATATTTTAAATCGCGGTTTTGGTCATAAATTATTATGAACGGTGCGGTTTGGTGCGGTTCGGGTGGTCCGGGCGGTTTTCCAAAATTTTTGATCACCCCTAATTACAATGTGCTCAATTTCACCTTGATTGTTGTTCGAATAAACCTGTCAATTAGCTTCGACATATGAGGGCATTACAAAATTTAATTATGAGTCATTGTGTTATATATTTATTTCAATATTTGGTTTATGACATTTTCAAAATTTAAACCGGAACAACAATCAAATGTATGTTATTGGTGAAGTGTGTATCGGGCCTCTAAGTTCATATTTCATTCACACCCACCCACATGACTATATGTGTTTTTGTATAGAATGACTATATGTGTTTTTGTAAGTGGACGAGGGGTGAGTGATAACTCAATATTAATATAATATGTGTGGCATCAAGAAGACACCGTGACAAATAAAAAGTGAAAGATTATAAGAATGTCAATTGTCAAGCTCATAGAAGACACTACAAGAAAACAATCAAATTCCAACGTAATAATTCCAACAAAATAAAAAACTGTTGGAATTTCAGAAATTCCAACGAAAATTCCAACACCACAACAAATCGTTGGAAAATTCCAACAGTAATTCCAACGGTATACAAAACCATTGGAATAAATTTTTGGAATGTCCGTTGGAATTAAAATTCCAACAACAAAATAAACCGTTGGAAAATTCCAATAGTAATTCCAATGGCAAACAAAATAGTTGGAATAAACCATTGGAAATACTATTGGAAATTTTACAATTTCAATGGAGATTCCAACCCTGCAGCATACCATTGGAAAAATTCCAACAGTAGACAAGACTATTGGAATAAACGGTTGGAATTTTCGTTGGAATACTAAATTCCAACATAAATTCCAATACCACAATAAATCATTGGAAAATTTGCAACACTATTTCAAATGAAAAACAAAATCGTTGGAATAAATAGGGTTGTGCACATTTCGATTAATCCTGAAACCGAACTAAAATCAAAAAAAAATCGGTTCGACCGAAAAACCGAGCCAAAAATTTGTTCGGTTTTTACTTTTTTAATTTTGCAAACAGAGATCGAGAAAGTCTCGATTCTCCCAAAAAAGTGATTTTGCAAACAACTTCTGCTTCTATTTTGCAAAGAACTTCTGAAGTCAGGTTTTTTATATTTTCCACATACCGTTTATTCCAACAGGTTTTTAACTTTTTTTGCCAAATATATTGTTGCAGAAAATTCCCAAACTCAAACCCGTTTCTCATTTCGGTCACACCACCCATCGCCGCCCGTCATTCCGCCCACCGCCGCCCGTCACTCCACCCGTATCAGCTCGCACCATCATATTCTCGGTTGGTACTCCAGTTTTTCTTAATATTTCTTGGTACTCCAGTTTTTCGTTCACTCCTGGATGATATGCTATTTTATCGGAGTTATATCTTACGATGTGAGATCTGTAGGATTCTACCATTCAAACTTAATTGAACGGTGAAACATTTGGAATCTTATCATTTGTTCTGGAATTTCGGTCTTTACAAACTCTGGAAGGCCTTAATGCTTCAGGTAGATTAGGGCCCTAAATTCTGAAGACATTTATGTTTAGGGTCAAAATTTGATGTTGAGTATTGTATTCTATTAGGAGAAAATTGCACCCTTAGTCCCACAGGATTAAGCCTCTTACACCGTTAGTCCCGTACTTTGCATTTGTCATCCCACTATTTTCAAATCTTGCACTATAAGTCCTACAATTTTAGAGATATGCATAAATAGTCCCACATTTTATAAAATTTGTCATGCAAGTCCCAAATTACCCTGTTTTCCAATGTATCACATGTTATAAAAGATTTCATTTTCTGACACCTGTTTTGTTTGTGGCATTATTACACCTACTTAGATCCAGTCTCTATTCAGAGGTTTTAAATGGACCATGTTAGGTTTCCAGCCTATAAACTTAACAGGGCATACTTCTGTTATAGTTTTACAAACATGTATACATACTTCAATTTGCCTAAGTTTATTAACATAAATGGATATAGTCCATTACGACCATATCAGGCCCAACATGCTTCCATAAAATTAAAATATCCCTTAAAATTCATACCTTTTTTGGCCAAAAAAGACTGTGAGATTTACTATAACACCACCACCGGAAAAATTCGCGCCGGATCTTTTGACAAATTTCTCCTCACCTGCTCAACCTCACCCTCGGGAAGATGATCTCGCAGTTATCCGACTCCTTCAAAGAATCGTTTCAAAGACAGCCTTGGTTCGTTTCCTACTCCAGGCGTACAAGTAATCTTTAAACGGGATAAATTAATAGAACATTATGAAGACATGTTGAAGCAGAAAGCCCCCTTTTTTTAAGAACTTATTGAAATATTTAGTACATTAGTAATCCCCTTTTGGGAGGAGAATATTTGTTTAGTCTCTCATATACGAGGCTTGCACTCGAAAATACATAAAACTTAAAACTAAAACACTCAAAATATTACAAATTTTTCACTCATTTTATAGTAAGAAAACTAAGGAGAATTTCGATGTTCCCGGCCTTCCTTCAAATCCTGCATTTATAGAGGTAAGTCCCACTTGAAAGGCGGACTTCAAATCTTGTTGAAACTTATGCGTCACTACTTACATCATATCCTCGCATTATTGCCTCGCCAATGTCTTTCTTTTTTTTTTTTTCGTGACTCGTTTTTCGTGTGATGGTTGTCGGAAATCTTTTAAAATGTTGGTCTGCGTGGTCCCCCGAGGAAAACACGTCTTGTGAGTTGGGCCCTTATTCTTTCCAAAGTGGTCTTGTCGGTCGGTTTGGGTCGAAACCTTTCCCAAACTCGGGTTCCTTTTGTTCGGGGCATGCTTGATAGATTCGGTCAATCCAACGGCCAACATGCGGCGTGTTCTGACTTTACGGTAAGTTTCTTTACTTGCCGAATCTTATTCTCCCAGAGAATTCTTCTTTGGTCTCGAAGAGTTCCTCCGCAAATCATGTGGTTGATCCAAATCATCGAATTCAAAAGGAAAGATCCATTTGTTGAATTCTGAAAAACTTGAATGGATATTTGAATTTGTCCATTTCGGTTGAAAAACCCAAAGACCCCATGCTCGCCTGGGTAGAAGTTTCATCTTGAAAAATACTCCTACTAATATCAAGTCCTTCTTCCTGGTGGAGATACTTTTATATATTTTAAAGCATTTCCATCCTATCTTCTTAGTATTGATGAAATGAAAAGCTTCATTAAAGTCTTTCTTTCTTTGGTTGGGAGGCGCATTTAGAAAATATAGTTCAAAATGTCTCCTCCGGCCAAGTGTGGATTATTGGCCTAAGTCTCATAAATCGCTTCCCAATCCATTTCGGTAATTTCAAATTTACGGGAATCTGGTGATACGGATAGATTGAAGCTAGAGCTCCAAACGTATACCATTCATGTACTTCATTTGGATGACTTCCTGGCTTCATCCAAACCCTGGGATACTTGCTAAGATATCAACTATAGTTTTTCTAGGTTAATATCTCTCCTTGTAACTAGTTTCTCCCATTGTCGTTGATATACCGCATAGGAGAAATCTTAATCTCGTCGATTTGAACCTTAGATTTGCATACACATGGGGCCAAGATTCAACTCTCCCTCTTTTACCCTAAAGGTCTTTGGTTAACTTGAAGACTCGGGTTGTGACACGAGCTTCAACATTCATCGCTTTGTACACCCTCATGGATGCATCACTGCACTCCAACACTAGTGATTATGGTACTTGAATCCATAACCTCCCGGGTTAAGCCCCGTTCTCTATTCGCCCCTTTTTGCACCGTAGGAGATGCGGCTGGAAGAGAGGCCCTTGCGATTACTAAGAACAATTGTCCCGAGCGAACGGCATGCTCGTATTTACTAGAAACGGTTTGCTCGGTCACTGTTGAAGTCATCCAACAACTTTTGCATTGAGACATAGCGTCCCAAAATCTCCTAGACTCTCCAGGTTTTCTCTGAGATGTCTTACTCGTTTAAGGACCTCGTCAGCAACGCGTCCTTCCATCTTGTGTCAAAAAATCTGCAAGAATATTTTCATGAGATTTTATAATGACAATATCATAATCATAATATTGACATTCAACTTGCCATCTAAGTAATCGAGCCTTTTCTGGTTTTGATTCAATTTTATTTTTCAGAAAAGCCTTGACACTTGAATTATCAATTTTTAAAGTAAACTTTTTGGCCAGTAAAAATAGAGGTCATTTTTTAAAAGCCTTTGATTGCAAAGAATTCTTTCGTTGATATGCCATATGTTTGCTTCACTGGTGTGAATAAACCGGCTACGCAATATCTGCATGGCACTTCCTCATTTGGTGTGACCTTAGTAAGAACTGTTGCCCACCAATCATCACTCGCATCCGTAAAGAAACGAACTGTCCTCGTCTTGGGAATCGCAAGCTTTGGAAGCTTTTTACAAACTTTTAAGTTGCTTAATTCATTCTTGATGTTAATCTTCCCATTTGAATATCGTTCTTTTAAGTAATGGGCTAAACACCTTCCGTAATATGCCAAATTGTTAATGAAAATCCTAACAAAATTAACAACTCCAAGAAAACTCAAGTTGTTTCTTGTCTTTCAATATCCGAAATCCTCAGTATCTTTTCTACAATATAATTCTATAGAATAATTCCAGATTCATCGATTTCAATTCCGAGGAATTCAATCTGTCTTGTTGCGATTACGCCTTCTTTCAAAAAGCACTAATACTTTTTTTGTGACAAACATCCAAAATATTTCCAAATGTTTGAGATGCTCCTTCATGTTCTTTGATGCGATCGAATATCGTCGATATACACGAACATGAAAAACCTAAATAATCTTTGAAGAGATTATCCATCTTTCTTTGATATATTTGGGGTGCATTAGCCAACTTATAGGCATCACGTTCCAAATATAATGTCCTTTGGTGTGGAGAAAGTTGTGAACTTCTTACTTTCTTTCCTCCATCTTAATCTAGTAGAATCCAGATTTGCAATCAAACTTTGAAATATCTTGGCACCTTTGATGCAGATTAACCGGATGTTCTCTGCTTGGATATAGTATCCGTCAGATTCCAAAATGTTATTAATCCTATTGTAATTAATAATGTCTTGCTTTCCTTTTTGATTTATCCATGGTTTATGACTAAGAATCCTCGGATCAGTGTATGGAGAAACTCCTAGTGAAATTAACTTAAGGTCAAGATGTTCCTTAAGTATCTTTTGCATATCCTCACGATCTTCCCGATTCATAGGATTGGTTTAAATCTCACGAACCGGTACTCCTTTCCTGGTTTAACCTTCAAGGATGCTTTGAGTTAAATTCTTGTCCCACCATGCCGAGGATTTTCATTATAATTCCTTTGGATCTTCTTTTCTCGATATCCTCGAGTGATATTTGATTTTCTATGGTAACATCACTCACCGGCTTCTCCATTAGGCTCATCATCAATTACCGCAATAGCCTGCGGAGGTACTGTTCTTCTCCTCGTATTCTCGAATGAATACAAGTTATTATCCCATCGCTTTGTATCTTTTTGCTTCGATCCATATTGTCGAAAGGATAATAAGCATCACCAAATCTTCTTTATCCGCCATTTTTGGATTTCGAAGTTTGGCTTCATCACCACGCTTGCGCCGAAAATTAATAGGCATTTTTCTATAAAATGCTTCCCTGATCTCGACAATAATCTTATAATCACATAATGTTGTGAAAATAAAATCTTCTTGTCTCATTCTCTTGTAAAAATCGCTTAAATGTTTGTCGGAAATTGTTTCCTAAAAATACATCTACTCATGTGTCATGGAAATAGATTGGTGGCGTCTTCACTTTGTACCATGGGGTCTGCGCTGCTTCCGATCATGATTTATGCTTGTTTTAATTCCTGTTAAGAATAAGAATTCTTTTAGAAATCTCTTCCTAAATAGCTGGTAAATCTTCTCCAATTTCTTTAGGAAAAACCTGCGGCTGCGACATATTCGACACTGAATCGATATAAGGCGAAATATCCCTCGTATTCGACATATAACATTCAGATAAAATGTATATGGAAAATGGACTAGTGGTCATATGATTACGTATCTTTATATCCACCTGTGAATTCCATTCCTTCTTGTAATCTTTCCCAGTTTATGATCTCAAGAAATTCAATCCCAGTATTAATTGTTACGGGATTTTCCCGCAACTCTGTGATAGTCACTCAATTTCACCTATCTTGAGGGCTTTTGATACCTTCCAACTATTAGTTGTTAGAGATAATATAGAACATCACAAGGAAAAATATTATCCTTTTGGTGATGTCGAATATTACTTCAACTTCTCGCCATCATACGGACATTTCGGCTCTCCTGTTGTTTTGAAAATATCCGAATGAATCGGGTATTATGGTCTTTTTTCTTCCCAAATGACTCTACTACTTATCATTATATCTTGTTGGAAAGACATCCTTTCGCTCAACTCGAGACTCGACTTTTGTTGAAGAGGTTGATCTTGTATTTTCATATCGATCTCCTCGATAGTTGGAGACTCTATGATCTCTGGTAAAACCACCCTGGCAAAGTCCTCGAATATTCTTGGGACTTGATAAATTCCTTTCTCAATACTTCCTAATGATATGTATTTGAGAGAGCATGGATATCTTGTATGTGATCGAGTAAAGTCTGTTCCTGCTTTCATCAAATCGTCTCTTTTGAAATCTTGATGAAGGGTTAGGACTCTGTTGAAATCTCGATCTCCCGGATTGTATGCATTCTAAGATAGACATTAAATGCCATTTCGACATACAAATTTTCAGAATCGCTCCCGAGCGCATGATCCTTGAGGTTTGAGATCCGCATCAAAAATAGCAAGATTGAGTGGCGAATATATTCCTTCCTGAATGTTGCCTTAATAATTACTCTTATGGCTCGATGTGAATCCGTGAGAGTGTATTTGCAACTTCTCTTTTGACTCTGCTTTTGATCTCGGATTTTCTCCGTAAGGGACCAACCGCATCACGATCGATTCTTGGTAAACTCCATCGGAATGGCAAATTCTCCTATTGTAACCCCTTGAATAATTTGGTGTTTTAAATTACGAAAATCCAATCTTATCAACGCCTTCTCCATAGCTCCTATAGTAAAACCAAACCGTATATCTGGAGCTTTGGATCTTCTTTCATAATTCTCATAAGAGTCTTATGAGAAAACCGTAGTGTGAGAGATGAATCTGACATATCCTCCTAACCGTCTATTGAAGAATTTCTTCTTCACTCTAATTAATCGGATTCACTTCCATCATCGAATAGATCTCTTCTTCATAGATGCTTTCATCTAAGGGTATATCCTCAAATTGATACACCGATCAAATCTTGATAATGATGCTTCGATCTTCGGTTAGCCTTCGAATCCCCCACCTATCGTCTTTGATTGTTGTCGGGCAATCTATTGAGATATGCCCCTATTCGCATGTCCAAAGCAATTACGCATCTTTGAAACTTTCATTGGCCCTGGTGGATGAGCTCGTCTAAAAGTTCCCTTCCCGGGCGTTTCATCGTGCTTGCTTGATTAGAACTCACGATGAAGAGGCTCTTACTTCAGCGGGTGCCTATCTTTGCCCGATTTGTAACCGGGATTTTGTTTTGACCAGAACCTTCTAGGTCTCCATGAAGACTTTTGTTGATGCTTCCCCCGATCGGTATGGATGGTTTCTCTCCTTCTTCTTCTTATGCCGCCGTGGTTGACTTCCTGCAAATGTTGGGATATCACTTTGTCCACGCAACATAGAGTGAACCGCTTTTAATTCCTCGTAATCTCTTATAATTCATGTATAGAGCTGCTGGTAACACCATTGGATAACTTGGTGTTAGAGATTTTTCTAACCGCAAGTCTGATGTCAAGTTTTAATATAGTGATATGAGTAGGGTTGTCGTATCCCACAGGGAATGCGTGTATAAGTACCAAGTAAATTACCTACGTTATATTTGGAGCGATCAATAATAGGTGGATGTCTCAATTTATAAATAAAAATAACTAGATATAACTAATCAAAAACATAAACATCTAAATCTATGGGAGAATGAATTAGAGGTGTGATGAAATGCTTAGTTATCCCTTATGTTGTCATATACGGGTTTATCAATCATCAATTATCAATTTATAAGTCAAGATTTCTACAATAATCATTCCCTTCTCAAGTTGTCAATGATTTTAGACTAATTGGAAATCAATATCTCATAAAATCACCGCTCAATCAAAAATCTCAATAAAAGCTACATGAATCTTGATAATGACTTCAAAGGATTCACAAATCTCTCATTCTATGAAACTTAGGTTATGCTATTCCAAGGTCATGTATTCAATTACCTCTCTCAAAATTGTCAAATCAAATACACCAAACATTCTAAATTATTGATCAAGTAATTTAGAAGATAATAGATCCAAATAGCACAACAATTGATAGATCTAGATTGACAAACCACAATCTCAAAACATAAGTTCAAACATAGATTACATCAATCCTCTTGAATTGTGAGTGTTTAGCTGACAGTTAAAATGAATCCAAGAAAAATACCATGATACATCTTTACAAGAAGATATGAAGAAAGCAACAAAATAAGAACAAGAGTTGAGGGATGTTTTATATTTCTAGATGATAGAAGCCTCCCGATCTTCTTCTCAAGTGCTATCAAGAAGTATTACGTA